>BGPR01003172.1:86836-146472 GCA_013235015.1 Araneus ventricosus | reverse complement strand
TATGAAATTCCTTCAGCTTATTAGATATAATTAATTTTAGGTTAATCAGATTAATAAATAATTAATTGACAAATAAAAATAGTTCTCTCTGATCCGAGATAAGAAACTGAAACATCTTGGGGTTCTTTTCACTTCTTCGTTTATTCGAAAAGTTTGATGAGAAATTAACGCCAGCCTTCTTTTTTCAGCGTTACATGATGGCAAATTACTATCGCTGGATAATAATAATTAATTTAGTTGTTAAACCCACATTATTTGGTCAAAATGTTTATTAACATTTATTTTGTGGTTTCTGAAGTTGGAGATGATAAAATAGCTTACCATGGACATTTAAAAATTGATGAATGTCTTGGTCATAAGTCACCACCAAGTAAGACTTGGTTAAGGCCCTAGAGAGGGTTAAAATGGGGATTCAGAAGAAAAAACAGGAAAGTGCTATCATTCTTTTCAACTTACTGGGGTTGGAAAGGTTCCAACCATTGGATTACATTTTCATCAGCCTATCCATCTCACTCGAGGTGATACAATGGGACAGGCAAACAGGGAAGTAAAACTATATACTGGGTGATTAGAGGGCAGACAGATGAATCCCATGGAGGATGTTAAATCCTAATGGTTTATTGCTATACCATTTGTACCACTCCATACCTAAAGGAAGACTATTCTATTGTTGTAGCATCTGTACTACCAGTGATGAAAAGGTTAAGATAGTGTCGAAAGTTTGTTATTGTGATATGTTTATGAAGGAAATATTAATTAGTTTAAGCATTAACCTTTCTTTATTCCTTTCCTGTACTGTTCATTCCTTTACTGTATTTTAACATGGAATTTTTTTATGTTTTATATTTTTGTATTTCGGTTAATTTGCACACTTTACATCCTGCTTTTGTAGATGACTTTTATTTAAAAAGATGCTTGGTTTTTGACAGTCCTATGTGATAATGAAACACATTATGTAATTTTGAAGTCATTTTGATAAAACAAATTTAATATTCCAATTTCTTTTCAGTGGTGGAATTACTGTTAGTGTAAAAGGGACTAACTTGAACGCTGTGCAGTATCCTTATATGTATATAATAGTCGAAGGAGATGAGTTTAATGGCGTAAGTTATTTAATTTATAATATTTTCTCGGTTAAGTACTCTGCTTGATATACACTCATTAAAAAGATGAATTATGAATTGTTTTTTTTACTTTCTTCAGAACTGCATTGTGGAATCCCAAATCGAAATGAAATGCAAAAGTCCCAGAATTCCAGCAGATAAACTCAATTTCTCTGGTAATGCCCTTCCCATTGAATTGGAGTATGGATTCAAAATGGATAAAGTGGCTCAAGTGCAGAATCTCGGCTCTAATCCAAGACATTCCAAGTTTATGATGTATCCGGATCCTATTTATTATCCATTTCCTGAAAAGAATGGAATCAAGTACTTCAGAAATGATTACCTCACCATAGATGTAAGATTCATTGTTTCGCTCATTCAGTTTTTGTCCTTTGATTTTCTTGAATTGTTTTAAAAAATAATGGAATCGTCATTTTTCCAATTTTATCCGAATTTACTTTAGAATCTTCTTTGCGTCCCCTCTATTTCCTTCTGTATACATGCTATTTGTTTTTAACTAGCCGCCTTCGGTGACCAGCCTGCTCGCTCGCCGTAAATAATGATTGTGTTTAATTTCAATAGAATGTCTTATGCATAATTTGATATTCATGATTTCATTAACAAGGTAATTTCAAACTTAAATTATGTTAGACATTTAAACCGCGTTTCTTTAATAGCCTTGCACATTATCAGTTCTTCGTTCGTATGAACGTCTCTAATGGATTCGAGCAAGTGACGGTCTACAGTGGCGCACTGGGCAGGTTGTAAGCTTGCCCGATTGCAAGTGGGCCCTTTGCATAAAAGAATGCGTGTCTCCAGAATATGTGTCTGAGAGAGGAAGCGACTAAACGCACGGAAGTTTCCTGCGTCTTTTTCTAAATCAAATAAACAAAATAACACTGTCTTATGTCACAAACAATCCACTTCTTCCGTGCAAAGTCGGAGCAACCTTGAGCATTGAGAGTTTTATTGATGTTAGTGGCCCCGACAATTTGGAAAAAGTTAACATTCCTATTTCCATGAAGGCTGCTGTCCATAGGCAAAGGATAGCTACAGCACGCACTTTCCAGATGAACACTGCTTTCCTTTTCCTTACTGCTGCATTTTACTCACTGTAAGCTAATGGACCAGTTTTGTAACAAGAGAATTCACTCATCTTCTAAAGTGAAAGAAAAAAGTCTTTTCAAACAACTAAAATTATTACAAAGGGACAAAAAAATTATGCACTTTTAACGACCAAAATGGGGGAACCATCTCTGAAAAGGGGAACTCAGATGTCTTAAATTTATATGTTTGGGGGTGATAATTTGATCATGATTAAAACGTTCTGGAAAGTGCAAAGCAGTGACTTGGCTAAAAAATTCTGTGGTTTTTGAGTGTATGTACATAGTATTGCCTAGTACATCTATGCAGCCCCCTTTTATTTCAGAATGGCGACGGCTAGAGTCATAAAAATGGTGTCTAGATAATAGTAAAATATCCATCTGGAGAGACCCTCTGTTTGTTATTTTTTGTAATGCAAACTTTTATAGCCTTACCAAATTTGAATTTTGGAGACTGTAGGGGTTAATAGCCAAATGTTTAGGAAATATGGTAATTCTAGATGCTTATTCTGTAAGAAAATATTTCTCAAAATATGCACTGTCAATATGGGCAAATTTTCTAGATGTGGAGATTTGGAATTCAGAGAATTCTATTTCTGGAACTTCACAATTGGATTAATTGTTTTTAACAAAAAACATATAACGTTCAACATATTGTGTTCTATGCTATCTTTTAATTGCTTGGAAATTGTATCCTGTATTGTGTTAATGTAAATTTCAAGGATTTAAGGGAGTTAAATTTTGAAACTATATTTACATAATAGCCAAATTATAGTTTTTTGTATCTAGAATAGTGCTTGGATACATGTAAGTAATATTGTAAAAATTTTGCTATGGTGATCCGCATCTTATGTAACATATTCTGTGTTGAAGGACATGACTAGAGGACCACTCGTAATATAGAACAGAAAAATGTGGACTATGAGTTACAGTAAAAAAAAAGGAAGAAAGAAAAATAGGTCTTTAGGTTTTTCCTGTCAGATGGTGGATGGCGACTGGTTTCTCTGTATACTTGCGACTTCCCGAGTGGCACTTTTTAAATTTTTAGTGAACGCGTTCTCGTATTCTTGATCCATGATAGAGAGTCTTTGATGGTCATAATTAAGTCTTTATAGAGCATTTTTTTTTTTTTTTTGCTGGTCAGATTTTTTTTTTCTTCCGCATGCTTTGGCAGGTCGGAATTTCTTCCTGGTATACCATCTACACAGTGGTATTGTTGTAAATTACTCATAAAGATATTTCTAAAAATTTCTTAAAATTAGAGAAAAAAAGTCAAATGACAATTATAAGGACATTGATATAATAATTTTAAATTTGATTTGTAAATAAATTGTACAAATTTGTTATATAAATTTTAAATTGGAGTAAAAGTTCTTTTTATGCTACAATATTTTCGAAAGTCATTTCCAAAAAACTTAAATTTTTCTTAATTTTTAACTAAATGAAATTCTAATCAAAATTCGAAAAACTCGTTCTCAGGTTCACATTCTCACACTCCAAAAGAAAGAAGCGCCAACACACGTATTCTCTCTTATTATAAGTAGAGATGAACATAAATAGCTTTTTAATTGTTAGATTTTACTTGTAAGTTTATTATTTTTGAAATTTTCTGTGTTTTTAAAGTTTTGAATTTTCACTTGACTGTCCCTCCACCCATGTCTCTCTCTGTTTGGTCTATATTTTTGTTTTGAAGCTACACAGTTTGGTTAAGGCACTAAAAAGTTGTCCAAAAGAATCCTTTTAAGAATAAAATTAACTGTGCTTTCTCAACCTTGTTGAAATCATTGCAGTTGTTAGTTTATCAACTAAACAAGCTTTGCGTTTCTCAGATTTGAACATCGTTCTTCATATTAATTAAAAATCGTTTATTTTAATTTCAGTTGCTCTAACCACTCTTAAAATTGCACCACTCTCATATTTAATTTTTTTATTATGGTATTCCGAATTAATAGTTTTGTTTAGTTTTGGTTATATTAACGTCCCTTTCGAAGAAACACGAGGGCTATTTTGTGTCGGATCTCGTAATTTTGAACCACAGTCAGATGCCGGGACGACAACTAAGCTGGTACCCCTCCCCCTCCTTTCCAAACTTCCGCACCACAAGAGTGGGAGGACGTTTGGCTTCTGTATTTATAATTACTGAATGTGCGTAAGTTATACAGTGAAACCCCGTTATACCGAACCCTCAACAGACCGACTCATAAGTTCGTTCTAACCGAGGTTCGCTGTATCCGTATTTGCAAAAAAATGCCCTAACATGCTAAGATACTTCTATAATAAACTTTTTAATAGCACAATATTTTCATTAGTAATTAGGGACAAATAAAGTATTAAATAATTCACTTGCCAACGTTAGCCATGGTCACTGCAAAGTTCACAGAATGACAAGGAATTAGACTAAAATTGCAGAGAAAACACGTGATTGCTCCTAGGTCGTCTGAACAGAAAGTCCCCCCCCCCTTCCTTGGTTGACACCGGGCCAGGTGTCTACCGGGGGGAGGAGGGGAGATAGAAACTGTAAAGAGCCTTGTCTCACTTATGGGGATAGCAGCGACTCTGACAAAGGTACAATAGTTGAGGAATGTGGTCTCTGAACCAGAGTATTTCATGCAAAAGGGGTAACTCTTGTAGAAGTTGGGTTGACTTGAGCACAATTAGTAAAGAATGTCCCTTTGGGCAAGTGAAAAGTTTGAAGTTTTAGAAATTTCAGTTCGCTATAACCGAGTCTCTAGCGTTTGCTGTTCGTTGTAAACGTATGAAAATACATTATTAACATAAGGCTTCAGTTGGGGCCATGTAAAAGGTTCGCTGTAACCGAGGATTCGTTATATCCCAGGTTCGCTATATCGCGGTTCGAATGTATATAGTTATAACTCAAGATAAATCTATAGATAGTACATGAACGTTTTGAAAAATGCACTGTTTATATTATGTTCCCAATTGCCACATGTAATAAAAATCTACCGTTTCATTGATATCGCAATTGTTAATCTGAGGATGTGAACGAAAAATGCTCTCAGTTAACAGCTCTCATATACAGGGTGATCAGAAACTTCGTTCACAGACTTGAAGGTCATATCGGGGAATAGATCAATTTTGCTATAGAACAAGGGGTCGGAATCGTAAGGGGATTCACTACAGGAGACTTTTTGTCAGTGAATCAACCAAAAAAAAAGGATACACCAGATGAAATATAAGACGCGGATTAAATGGAATACAAATTCAGAATAATACAACAACCGAGTTGCATTCATAACAACATTAAAAGTCGTATGCGGCATGGCAGCTGCGGTAATAGCAAGTAGAACGCAGTACCAAACCAAACCTTTGGAATACTTACAGTAACTTTTCAAAGGACTTGCCATCTGAGGCGATAAACGCTTTTTCGCACGTTGTTATTCATAAAACTGGGTTTTTGTCCTATTTTAACTTTGAATTCCATTCAATCTGTATTGTACATTTTATCTAATCTGTCTTTGCCATTTACCCAATTCTCTGGCAAAGATTCCCCTGAATTCCTTTTTTTGCCAGTGGCGAGATCTAGGATTCGTCAGGGGGGGGGGGAGGAGGTGCTGAGGTCATAAAACTTTGTATAATACGTGATGGATACTTCAAGGCTAAAGTGAACGAAAACTCTTTAACTTTACAGACTTTACTCACCTGACAATAAGAATCATAAAGAACAATGCAATACTTTCGATAATTTAATAAAAATTACAATGAAATAACTAGCCAAAAAATGTCTTCGACCGCGTCAATGCTACAAGTACAAGTGGAATGACTACAAAAGTAGCAAAATTTTCTAGCCTTTTAAGCCAGAAAACAATGTTGAAACGCTTTTAATATTTTTTTAAAGAGAGAAATTATGAAAGACAGTTGTAATGATGTTAAATTAAATCAGGAATTCTGGCTTGGCTCAGGGGGGCTGTAGCCCGATAGCCCTCCCCCCGGATTCGCCACTGCCCTTTTTTTCCAATCCCGTGTTCTATTGTGAAAATGACTTGTTTCGGTATGCCTGACATAACCTTAAAGTTCGCAAACGACCTTCCTGAACACCCTCTATGCTCGAAAGGACTCTTTGAAAGATTATACAGACATTTTTATTTTTATCAGCTCATTTTTTTATACTTTATAGGAAGCATAGTTCATTTTCTATTTGTTTCATTTCCAAGAATTGAATCTAGATACAACTTCGCACGAAAGTGATGTACTGTCTGCCCGCCTCGAGAACTGTCTCCGCTAAATAGTCTAGTTTACGGCGGTGGCTGTAGAAACAGGTTACCTTAGGAAGAATCTATTTCTAGTAGGTAGTTCATTCAAATGTGTTCCGACGCAAGCTGGCCCCAAGAATGAAAGAACTCCGACTTCCGTTAGATTCCTCCTATTCGAAATGGATCTTCCCTAGCATAACCAGTTGCTATAGCGACCGCTGTAAACTAGACAATTTGGCGGCGACAGTTCTCGTGGCGTATAGACAGTAGTTGTTTGAATAGGAACAATATTAGTTCATTTTTCGATGCCTTATAGGAAGCATAATTAATTTTATGTTTCGTTTCGTTTCCAGGGAATGAATCTAGATAGAGCTTCACAGGAAAGTGATGTCGTCGTTCGCATCGGAACAAGTTACTGCAATGTTACCTCCCTCTCTCGCTCGCAGATGACTTGCCGTCCCCCCACGACGCAACCGCCTGCAAGAGACATCAATGGGAAACCAGATCCCACTAAGATTCCTCAAGTTGTGGTAAGTTTATTCATTGGATTTAACACAAGCTACTCGACAATTTTATTATACGTAGACTCAGTCCCTAGTAGCACAAACCCAGATAGCAATTTTAGTTTGCAGCAAACTTGCAGCAGACTTGCACTGCAAATCTGCAAACTTGCCGCAAGTTTGACACGACAAGAGTGCAAGTGTGAAACAAATTTGCAGCAAGTTAACGCAAGCTTCGAAGTCACCATGGGACGAACTTGCAACAAGCTTGCATTGCAAACTCATTGTAAATTATAGCAAAAACAGAGTACGAATACAACCCGGGATAGAACTCGCGATCTACCGGTTCCAAAGCAGACGCGCTAACCATTCGGCCAGTTAAACTCTGAGGTGAGAAGATAGATTTCGCTAATACATCGTTCGATTCGTATACGATTTATTTTAAACTATTTTCTGGATTTCATTAATTTTTTGAGTTGAGAATATGATTTGAAGTCAAAGAGAGCGAATTTCGCTAATAACTACATTTTGCTAGTAGAATAAATTATGAAATTAGAGTTCAAAAGTAATTACTTTAAAATGGGACGAAATGTATAAGTTATTATTTTTCAACAAACATTGACTGTTTCTTGGGAGGTTTAATTTTGTTTATTAACGTTAAAATTTTAACATTATGAAAAAGGCGATATAGTTTTCTTTAAAGTGCAAGTGTTACATTTAGTAAAAAGATGGAAAATGTTTCAAATTTTTTTTTATAAAAAAGTTCGTTTTTTTACAAATTATCATTGATTTATTGAATTAATAAAATGAAGGACGGTCTAGGAGATGCCATTAAAAATCGGATATTTTTTTTAAAACATAGACAAAGATAATTATCTCTTTGTGAAAATTTTTGCATCAAGCTTGTTTTGCAAACTTGCAGCAAATTTGCATTGCAAGGAGGTGGCGCTAGTTGTCACGGCGAACTTGCCATAAGTTCGCTTCAAGCTTGACGCGTCAAATTTGCGATGACAAGGTAATATCAAGTCAAAATCAAACTTGCTGCAAACTTATGTGCTATCTGGGAAGATATTGAACAATATTCGCAATATTGCATAATATTGTACAATATCATCTAATATTATATAATATCGAACAATATTGTAGAATATCGGACATGTTTTGCTAACTGGAGTGGCGTGCATGATTCTAAAACTTACTAAAGCTGTCAAATTTTAAGTACACATAATAAACACGAAATTATCCATACAAGATTTGCAGATATAAAAAATATACTAATAGTACCTCATAACCCGTCGTTGCTCGGGATCCACATTTTTTCATATGCCCGCCTCCGTTTTTTCCTGCGAATATTATCACAACCTTCCCCCACAAACGTAAATATTTTTTTTCAAATCTAGCCTTTTTATTGCCTTATAACTGTATGGTTTGAAAGAAAACGCGAGAAGTTTGGAAAAAAAACATTTATTTTAAACTTTTAAACAAACTGTCGACGACTTCATCAAAGAACTCTCCAGAAACTTCTTTAAAAAAACTTGTAAATCACACCAACTCTACTATTCTGGATCTGTTAAACTATGCTCACAACAACGGAGGATATTCTTTTCCACGCGCTACTACAAAATGGACTACCCCTCTCAATCCACCATAATTCTACACTGCCTGCAGGTTTCTTAGTTTTAATTTTTGTTGTTGCATCTTTTAAACTCATTCCGAATCCCTCATTCGCCTCATAGAATTTATTTTTTCTTTTTCCATCTGAGTCGCCATAGGTTCAATCTATGCTCCTCTAATTTTCCTAAGCACTCATTCTGAGTAGAAGTGCCTAGGCACTAAGACTCAAAGTTATCCAATTCAAGTCTAGACGCACCAGATTTTCTTCTTTATTCCAAGACAGACATAAATAGTCCAAATCATTTATTCACAGCCATTCTTCATCACTTTCTTGGTGGATGGGGGGATATGTTCCCGTGCGTGGGCTAAGCGCCCCCCCCCAAACTATCCTCTTATTAAGCAGAAGTATTTCATTGGTGGAAAAAGATGAAAACAAGGAACCATTTAAGTGGCTGGATTACGGTGAATTGATTCATTCAGTCAATGGTATTTAAGTGACTGGAATAATTTCATTGTGTGACCCAGTTATGTTTTAATTAACGACGGTCGCCGCCTGGAGAGTCGGAATATTTTGCTGAGAATGAATAAGGAATGCCTTTAGTTGACCTTTTGGACGGTAACTGGATTTATTTTTTTCTGTGTTCATATTCCTTCTGAGATTTAGTCGAATGTAAATTTATTTTCAATCCCATATAGCAATTTTAGTTTGCAACAAGGTTGCATCAGTCTTGCTATGCAAGTTTGTAAGCTTGCAGCAAGTTCAGCACGGTAAGACCGAAAGTTCATAACAAGACTGCAGCAAGTTAACGGAAACTTCGAAGTCGCCACGTGACAAACTCGCAATAAACTTGTCGTGTCAAGTTCTTTGCAAACCAGTAGAAAAAATAACTTTCCGTGTCAAATTTACTTCACATTCAGGGGTATTGGGTAAACAGAAGGATTCTCCCCTTCTTTAAAGCCGTTCCAGACAGAAGGGTCTCGCCCTTTTTCTCCTTCCTCTTCTCACCGAATACGAGGAGTGTACTGAGTTATATTAAATGGAACTTAGTTTTTCGATCCAAGGACATGTAGAAGGGACAGCGATTCGAACTCGCGATCATAGAATCCGTAGGCGCGTATGCAGACCACTTTACTAGCTCGGACCACACTTAGGCGAAAAAAACAGTTTCCCTTCTTCATTGTTTTATGCGTCGTGAATGTGCTGTATCAGTTTCACGGCAAACTTTTTTTGCAGGGGGGTGGTGATTATTCTATGTTACTTTGCAGGAGTTTAGCTGCAAATTTGTCGCATCAAGTTTGACATGACAAGAAAATATCCAGAAAAATCACACTTGCTGCAAATGTGCATGCTATCTGGCATACTTGCCGTACAAATATAAAATTAATGTATAAATATAAGATTAATTTCACTTAGTATTGCCTTTATATTATTGTTTGCTTCGATATTAACATTCAACAAAGATTTGAACATGGGATTCTTAACTAAGTTAATTATCAACTCTCTATTCTATTTATAACATGCATTAATTTTCTTTAAAACATAACACATCAGAAACGAACTTCAAGGAACAAGTGGTCAGTTCGAAGTACTAACTGCGAATGAATAAATTCATTAGTACCCAGCCGGAGACAGAGGCAACAAACATTTGCGAACATTCCAATCACTAGGACCCTCCCACCGATTCCCCAATTATCTCGCATTCTGGATTGTAGGGTGTCTTTTTCCAAGAAAATAATTGGGATTGCTACGTAACAGCTTTCTAAAGAGCTAAAATTATCGTTATAGATAGGTGCATCTGAAAAGTGAATATTGCTATTAGCAGGTGGAAAATGCAATGAGTAAATAGGAATTCCACCGGAACCATAGAAAATATCATTATAGGCAGGTTTATCGTTATAAACAGTATCGCTATATAGGGGTTTTCATTATAGTTCAAAATAAGTATGTAAATTCTTTGATAGTACGACGTTTCTGTGGGGTGATTTAACAGTTTTTTGGAGATTTCCCAACATTTTCGCGTCTGGCAATTACCATGCTCACTTCTTTTAGTCCTCGATTTTTAATCTTGCTCTAACTTTATGAAACATCCTGTTAAAATTGTTATTCATATTTTTGATAGAGACAATTATCCTTGTCAAATATTAGTCATGAGGCAAACAAATAATCAATGTTTATTAAATTAAAGCATATATTAAATAGATTTTAATTTAAAATTTCGTTCTTTATCAATCGAACAGGTTGAAGTGGGAGATCATTTGAATTTCACCATTGGCTATCTATGTTATGGGCTGCCGTCCTGTCAAGACCATCTGACGAAACCATTTAATATTGGTGGGATCACAGGCCGTTTGCATTCTGGCTGCGTTCTTCATCCTCCTTCTCACTGCTTACCATCGCACATCTACAGAGAGACGTCGCTTTCTCAAGAACATGCGGGAACGGATGGACATTCCAAAGTTGAGGATGGCCAGTGAGTGGAAAAAAGGTGGGTGACATTTCGTTCTTGAGTCCCGTGTAGGTATGATTGGTTGCATAAGATTTCCAATATATCTATATCGAAATAAAACATTTAATATGAGCAGAAAAATCATAGCAATAAAATTTGAACAGACTGTAGAAAAAGAATAAAAGAATCCAGACAAGCAGACGTTGTCAAGGGTCACCTGCTGGCATGGGTTTAAAAAAATGGGAACTTTTTCTGTAAGAAGATTGACTTTCGTTTCAAATTTAATTGCTTTGTTTTCCTGCTCACATCAAATGTTTTGACAACTTTTGCTTTTCATTTGCAGCAGCATTTTGCGCGCTACTGAAACAACGCAATTTTTTTGGCTTCTTGCTTTCCAGATACTATGATTTGATTTTTTTACTCTTATTTTTATCGAAATAATGTATTTTAAAAGATCTGTTATTGCAATTCTGTTCAGTATTATACAGGGTTCCCACTTATATCCATTACACCCCCCCCCCTTAACTTCTAAACGGTGACAGCTTGGGTCATAAAGTTGGTGTCTAGGTATAGTGAAAAGGCTATGCGCTACTCGATGAGACAACTTACAACGCCATCTAACGGCAAATTTTGGAAATAGCGGTCCTATCTCGTAAACGGTGAAAGATACGAGAAAAAAGTCATTAGAGAGTTGTAGAGAACTATCGATTTAGTAAGAAACGATAACTTGCGCATATTAATACTCAAAACAGAATGTAAAAATGATCATTTGTTTGATTGTGATTTTCAACACTATGGCGTCGTGAAACGCCAGCAAAGGGAGAAATCAGTAAATAGTGCAAATGTGTATAGTGGCTAACGGAGAGCATTTTGAGCAATATAAATAAATGATCCAGAAGACAGGGACGTGTCTCAGTTTCTTTCTTCCACTCTTTATGATATGACAATTTTCGAAATCGTGACCAAACAAATGTTCACTTTTTTCATTATGTTTTTAGTATTAATGTGCGCAAGGTATCTTTTCGTACTAAATCGAGAGTGCTCTACAACTTTCTAATTGACTTTTTTCTCGTATCTTTCACCGTTTACGAGATAGGACCGCTAATTCCAAAATTTGCCAATAGATGGCGTTGTAAGTTGTCTCATCGAGTCGCGCATAGCCTTTTTTACTATACCTAGAAACCAACTTTATGGCCTAAACTGTCACTATTTAGAAGTTAAGGGGGGTGTAACGGATATATGTGGGAATCCTGTATGTTTCCAAGTTAAATCTTACAATAATGTGATGAAAGTTTTTGAATGAAACATATACTGATCAAAAAAGCGACTTGGTGTTTCATCAAAGCTTTCGGTACTTTTCCGTAAGCGGGACTCAAGACAAAAACATGCCGAATATTGGCAATGAATGTTGGCAACGATTGAACGAACAATCTAAAACTACCCAGCTCTCATCTCTGTTTGATTTAGATGAATGTTCGACTACCAATTAGTGACCTTTGAATCCGACTGTATTGATTATAACTGGCTGTATCTTGCACCAATCTTAATTTTACGTCCTACGTAGATAAATCAAAACCACAGACCAAGAATGAACGAATCGCCTCTTTCTCAAGACTTCAATATGAAAGATGATTTCCACTGAAATTCAACTTGACAAATACACTTAAACAAGATATGACCGATTACGGGACATGAGTAACACATTGTTTACACGCATAAGAGGGAGTACAGTGATTTATCTTGATTTTTTTTGTCAGTACACAAATTTTAATATATTATGAACACAAGAAACAAAAAAGTGTTATTTGTAAATAACATTAAGTGCACAATTCAGCTACGTTCGCTTGAATCCATTAAAGGGCGCCATTTTTTGACGTTAAATCGAATCTACGATCTCTGAAGCATCTTGTATCTTACAATTGTTTTTATATTTAATTTGAATACAAAAAAGTAAAATACTGAAGAAACAAAAGAAGAAACAATAGCGATTACAATATACCTTTTGCGTGCCAACGCAGCTGCATCCAGTAATTGCATCGACAATATTGTCCACAATTAACTAACGAATTACTATAGAATCAAACAATAAAAATCATGCTTTAATAAGGAATCAAAACATATTAAAAGAAAATAATTAGAATGGAAGAGAACTCGAATGGCAAACGTTTTCAAAGGCCACTCGCATCGGAGTTTTAACATGGATAAATTTTCTGTCAAGGGAATGACTACAATAGTCAAAAATTATTCCCTCTGTGGCCTCAAATTTTTTAACACATTTTCTGTTATGCTTCCCTAGTAAATCAAATATATTGCTCTTATTTTAACGACAATGAGCATATTGCAAAAATAATAAACAATATCGTAGAGTAACTTATGTTTTCTTGGGTTGATGCCATTATTAATTTTGTGGTTTTTTTTCAGGTCT
This sequence comes from Araneus ventricosus, assembly GCA_013235015.1. Lineage (NCBI taxonomy): Eukaryota > Metazoa > Arthropoda > Arachnida > Araneae > Araneidae > Araneus > Araneus ventricosus. The sequence continues at coordinate 133,069 of BGPR01003172.1, read as the reverse complement.
TAACCCACACAGCACAACATGCGCCTAAGGACTTCCCCTGATCTTGCTTCATGTGAGGAATGACAAATGTTCACTCAAAGCCATTCCTTTGAACAGCCTCTCTACTTCTTTCGAGAGATATCTGAAGGACATCCCTCTGATAGCCGAGTGAGGAGATTTTACTTATGAAGATCGCCGGAAGGATGTTCAGCGGCGTTATAAGAGACAATTTTTTTATCGGATTTAGTCACAATTTTTCCATAATGCTCATATTTTTAAAAAAGAATAAAAAATTCTTAATCGATTTTAGTTTTAGTTCTTTCAATTTTGCTCTGTATGTTTTTATAATTAATATTAATTCAGCGTTAATTTCTTTATCAATCTATGAATTACTGGAAGAATGTTTTCTTTTTAATTATTATTATTTTATAAGTATAATTAATTTAGTATTATTTAAGTTATTTTATTAGGTAAATAAAATTATTTCGTAAAGGTACAAATGATTTTACTTGATGTAAATGTCTTTAAATCTAAAACTTTATTTGAAGTGATATACAGTCACCGGACAATCCAGCGGAAGTGGTCTCCCCTAAACTTTCTCGTATACTTTCCCAAAAAGGTGCTGTTTCCCTTCCCCCCGCGTGGATAAAAAAATTCGAACCTACTCTAATCCAGAATCCAATGACTATCAGAAGGTTTTTCATTGTAGATTAAAGTGATTCTAAAATATTTACGTCAAGAATCAAAGAGATGCGTGCGATTAAACGCGAACCGATTTTCTACTCTTACCGTCTCAAGGACAAAGTGGCGTAATCCTACCACGTGCACAGGCATTGCTACCACAGATTGCTACCAGTAGGCATGCGCATGGAGTTCGTTTCAAAGGGAAAAAAGTATGCGATTATACAGACCGAAAGACAGTCAGCCCGTTGACGGATCTGGCCCAAAATTATATACGGACCTACATTCATGACGATAAAACTGTATACCAAATTTTATCCATATAGCTACTCAAGTTTTTGAGTTATAGTGTTCGCATGATTGCGAATATACAGACAGACTTCTCGTTGACGGATTTTGTCCAACATTTGATAGAAACCTACAAATTATGTTTAAAGATCGCATACCAAATTTCATCCCCGTAGCTCTAATAGTTTTCGAGTTATCGTGTTCACAGACAGACATAATTCCAAAATTGTGTTTTTCGGACTCAGGGAGGTCTAAAACGTCAAAATCTCGAGTTCGAATTTTTTGACGATTGCAATACTTTCTCTTTGTATACTTCGTATACGAGAAAGTAAAAAGTAGTCACCCCTAGAGAAATCGTGAAAAGCATCATTTAATACCGTGTAACTCCGCCTCTGGACTTGATAACCGCCTGAATTCGGTTAGGAAACGAGTCGGTAAGTTTTTACAGCTACGTCGCATCCAGTTTAAGCCACTCGCTGAGGATTTGATGGCGCAAATCCACCACATTGTGGGGATGCTGAATTCGGAATTTTACCAGCTGTTCCAACATGTCCCACAGATTTTCTATGGGGTTTAGGTCAGGTTATCTTGCAGGCCAAACGAGATGCAATAGGGTGTGCGAGTGTTCATCAAACCAGTCACATATTATTCCAGCCCGATGAACTGTGTTGTCGTCATCTTAAAAAATAGGGGTAACAAGAACATACTAGTCATGCAAATGTTGACTGAAAAGCAACACCTGATCATCCAGAATGTTAAAATAAACATGCTGGTTCATGTTCGTGGTCACTGCAGTGAGCGGGCCCAAGTCATAATTCGATTCATCTGTGCTTGCGCACTAGGGTGGCTAATTTTTTGTCCAGTGTCTGTAGTTGTGAATATGTGACAGGATGCTGGAACTCTACTCCAGGTACAAATTTGGTGGGGAGGTAGAGAACATCAATAGGAATCATAATCACAAAGGAAAGCTTGGTCAGAAATTGACAGGTGGCGCTGTACGCGACCTCTAGTGCAAATCGTTGATGTACACCGATTACATGTGATTGCTGTATCAGCCACTCTCTTGTTCTCAGTTTTCAATGATTTTACTTTTTTATTTATACGGTTCTCTTCTACTATTATGAATGCCTCCTTGCAGCTTTTTTTTCGGGAACATTTTTACGAGGGTTATTTAACTTTGGTAAAAAAAATCTTAAATAATGTATAAAAAAAATAATATGTAAATAATATATCTGAGAATGTTTGTAGCAATGTGTGATCACAAGCGACACTATGATATTAGCGGAACGGATGCTAAAGATGGACTTATGTAGCAGACGCACAGTCCAGGACTTTCTCGTCACTCGTTATGCGGAACGTTGCTCATTAAGCGCGTCAGTTTTTTTACAATTAACCGAGTAATCATTAACCGAGGCCCCACTGTATTCAGATTATTGGAGGTATCGCAACAATGAAAGCGCAACATTGAACAAAACAGTTTGCCCTTCCTACAAACTACAATTTCCCGTGCACCCCTCCTTACATTTGCAGGATATGTTCTGTGGGATGGAATCTGGTGCAAGGGGAAATATTGGTGGGCAGCTGCTTCAATTAGAGGAAACGAAACCATGTTTTCTTGTTGAATGATGATTCCATGCAGCATTTGTAGCCAACATTATTTCGCGATGGTGTATCAGAAATAGATGTTAGGTAGCCATACAATACACAAGAAAACGGTTACCTGCATCCACAATAGCTGCAGGGATCAAATTTGGGTTTTAAAAAATTTCAATTACCTTGTGGGAAGATCTGGATTATTTTTCAAAGTTTGCACAAGAGTAATTCCGTGTCAAATCAACCAACATCATGTCTTTGGAGTTTGTTGATTTTTGGCTCAGAAGTAGTACTGGTACACTAGATGAAAAATACCAATTTTCAGATTATTTGTTCGATTAGTTTTGGAGTTATGGATCTTTGAAATTTTAAAAATTTCAGGAATTTTGAAAATTTCATAATCTTTAAGCGATTGTAACTCAAGAACTATTACTACCTGGAAAGCTGAAATCTGTTATTTTATTTAGTTTTGCATGGTATTTCGTAAAATATATAGCATGACCAAATTATTCTTTTAAAGAATTTTATTTGAATTTTATAAAAATTTCAAAATCCAATTTTTTATTTTTTTGGAAAAAAATAATTTATTTAACCTCATATTAGCAACATTTATGACAAATTTTATGATGGTATCTCTTTGGTATCATTAAGGGGAAAAATATTTTCTTTATTGATGTCCGAATGAATTTCGTTAAAAAAGCATGTTATTGTATGAGCTGTTTGAGTCTGAAGGGTTACTTACACAGAAATAATACAAAGTTTATATAATAAAGGGATTTTATAACAGTGATGAAATCAGCAGGCAAAATGCCTTGGAAAAAGGATCATGTTTCTATGGGAAAAGATACTGTTGGTAAGCCGATTCATGTAGACAAAAGGCTGATCTTAGGAAATTTGCTTGAAGTTTACGGCCTTTTCAAATCAAAATTTCCTGACTTAAAAATCGGCTTTCCAAAATTTGCAGAATTGAGACCAAAAAACTGTGTCATTTCTGGTGCCAGTTGCACTCACACTGTGTGTGTGCATATCACACCAAAATACTAAACTGATGATTGCTGGACGAAATTTACATAAAATTACTCTACCTGAATCTGAAAATCTTCTTCGCACTTACAAAGAATGCATGGAAAAAATTATGTGCAATTCACCGGCACAGTCATGTTTTTTGAATGAGTGTGATTACTGCCCCAAAACTGGTGATTTCAAACAAGCTTTTACCTTGAAGAAGACATGGTTGAAAATATTACCTATTGTAACGTCACGGCCGATCGCCGCGGTTTTATGGCTGAGCAAATTCGAGGCGAAAGCAGACAATGTGAGTAGTATTTCCGATTTCTATTACAGCTAGATTCTATTTACATACATCTGTAATATACACTTTCTAGATTAGGATGCTTATATGTACAAAAATCAATAAAAATGACCTCGAAGGGAGGAACTGTAACTCTGGTCGAAGAAATTAATTAACTTCGCGAAACCAACCTGCACTTCTCTGGAAAAATCAATAAAGTCCCGGAATTCGATGTAAACTCCTACGAGATGAACCCGAGGATCGGGTCTATCCGTAAATATCCGAACTCGCAATCCCTGATGGGAGTACTGCCGAGTCTCGATTTGAAGCAAACCTAACGCTCACCAGCGTGAAGTCCAACTCTCAACTCCCCTCAGACCATCGAAATCCCCCGTTTTATATCACGATCCGGGTCTCCTCATTAGTAAGATGGCATTCCTTTCCACCACCTGCAAAAATTCCCACTATTATTTCTCCCTCGTTAGCACTCTTCCTACAAAGGTAAATGTTGCCCCTCGTCCATCAAATCCACGCTTCGTTACTCTGAATTGCCCAGTTCCCGTCACGTAGGCGACATTGTCAATCGACGCTTTTTTAACCGCTTAACTTAACAGCCCGAGAATACTCGTGTATCGAATTATGGAAATTTTAGTCTTAGAAACTAAAATTGAATCATTAAATAGCTTTATAATTTGACACAAAAAATATGTAGGATCCATAAACATCTTAAGTATCCTATGCCTTCTTAGATGAATGAAAACGACAGCCCCTTTCCAAAACAGGAGGGGTCATCTTATTAGATAGCAAAGAAAACTATTCAGTTAAGTGGTTAAGAACCCTGTGGTCCTGTCTGGTCTCCAGTCAAGTATCGTCGCCTCTGCCCCTCCACGCTTTGTTATACCGCACCTGCACAGGGAAGCATTGTCATTCCTCAGGCGGTTGACACTAGTCGAAGAATGTTGTATTAAATCCCACCTGCAACCCTAATTTGTCGTGTTGTTACACTATAAACAATGGATTACTGTTGATCGCTGAACTTTTGAGACCATGAGTAAACCAGTTGAAGATTTTGTACAAGAATTTTGTAACCAGTTAAGTACATCTAAAAAGACATGACTTTACAGTAAAACAACAGTCACAATTTTTTTCTGAAAAGAAGTCAGCATTGCAGAAAAAATGAAGCTGTCTGAACATGCGACCATGCAGAAAACTATTCGTTTGTCCTGCAAGATGAAGTACAAGGATTTCATTGGAACAACTCTATGGCTCAGTGGCGAATCCAGGATTCGGTTCTGGGGGGGGGGGCGGAGGTCATAAAAATTTTGTATCGTCGTAACGAATGTCAAACCTCATGGCTTATGTAAACCAAAACACTTTAAATTTACAGACTTTCCTCTCCTGACAATAAGAATAATAAAGAACACTACAATACTTTCGATAATTTAATAAAAAATACAATGAAATAGCTGGCCAAAAAATGTTTTCGACCGCGCCAACGCTACAAGTGAAAGTGGAATGACTAAAAAAGTAGGAAAATTTTCGAGCCTGTCAAGTCAGAAAGCAATGTTGTCACGATTTTATTACTATTCTTTTTAAATGAAAATTAAGATCAAACAGTTGTAATGATTTTAAATTAAATCAAGAATTTTGGTTCAGCTCTGGGGGGGCTGCAGCCCGATAGCCCCCCCCCCCTGCATTCGCCACTGCTATGGCTACCTTACATCCATTTGTTGTTTATTACAAAGAAAAACACCAAGAAACGGGAAATCTTAATTTAATTCAGAAAAGTATTGTATTCGTCTCAGAATGCTTAGTACACAACACAATCCTCGTCCATGTTTTCCAGAAAAAGTTATTGCAATTTTTTAAAGATAGTCTGCCGAACTTGAAGAAGCTGTACTACTTTTCAGATCGCTCAGCAGCTCAGTACAAAAACCACAAGAATTTTATAAATCTTTGTCATCATAAAAAAGATTTTGATGGAATTGAGGCTGAGTGGCATTTTTATGCAACCACACACGGTAAAGATGTATGTGATGGTGCAGGCGGCACAGTTAAAAGGCTTGCTGCTAAGGCCAGCTTACAAAGTGATATAGGTAACCAGATATTGACATCTTTTAAAATTTTCCATTGGGAAGTGAAAAACTTGGTATCTATCGCATTTTTAATGTGAATAATGAAAAATATGTTGAAGAAGAGAAGTCTTTGAAATCAAGATTTGATAAAGCTGTGGCAGGTGTTGGAAGTCAAAGATTTCATACATTCATTCCCTTCAACAAGTACAAAGTCCAAACAAAAACATATTCTTTTTCTGACTGTACAGAAACTCACAAAGTTTGTATCAATCCTCATGATGAAGACATTCTATTTGAAGAAGTTATGGGATATGTCGCATGTGCCTATGACAGAACGCTGCCCCATGCCCCCAGAAATGGCGCTAGAGTTTGCCCGACGGGGGCCGATTTGCCCGACTGGCGGGCACGGTCTCCTCGACAGGAGGCACTACTTGCTGTACGGGGGGAGAAGTGTGATGAAATTGGTCTCAAATTTTTGCCAGATTATTATTTATCAACTACAGTTGATACCCCGTACAAATATTTTCCCCGACAGGATACAAAATTTTTCCCCGATGGGGGCACAGCATCCCAGATGGAGGCCCTGGCCCCTCGGTCCCCCCCCCCTCTGGCGCCACCCCTGATGCACCCGTGCCTGATGCCATTACGGCAACTGAACCGATTGAATGGACATGGGAGATGTGCCTGTAACAGTGAGTGGTGACTGGCAATTGTTCTTCAGAAGATCAACTGGAGGAAGTTCAAGTTTCTTTCCTTCATACGGCATAAACCATCAACATCGTTCACTTATACAACAAAAGCAGACATTTTGACAGTGCCAAAAAATTTTATTTTCTGTAGACTACATCCGATCACTGCAACAGGCAGAACATACCAAGTCCCAAAAGAGGAGATGGCAAGTGTAGTACAAATTTTAAGTAGGAAGAAAAAATACCTGTATTAAGATTTAAAACTGAGTTCCATTGTGGTAAATTAAGTCTTAATTTAGTATTAAACTAAACAAGTATTGCAAGCAGCTATTGCCTTTTACAATACACGTCCTGTCCCTCCCTGTCGTCGTCAACTGTCACAGTGGCGCCACTGCATCACCACGATTTTGCTTGCATGGTTAGATACGAACCTGTGTTGGTCGGGTTTACAGCCCTATTAGCACAAGATAGTTTGCGAGATATTCCTGCAGGGTCATCTTATCCAATGGGCTGCATCCCTAAGGCACCATTGATCCAAAGGCGCCTGAAAATTTATTATTCAGATTTTAATTTTTAATCAACAAATTTTTTTAATTAGGTTATCAATTATTATTTATGTTATTACAATTTATTTTAAATATTTTCATAGCAAATACATTATTAGGGATTGTAACCAATAATATGCATCGATTTTGTAATGTTACCTAAACATTTCAAAAATATTCATACAGAGACAATCAATGGAAAAATCCAGAACTATGCGCATAATAGAAGTTACATACATTACAGAAAATGGCTTGGAAAATCCTATTTTGAAGATGTAAGGTGTTAATCAGATAACGGTGACTGTTTTGCTTCTCAATTATTTTATTTGGTTGATACTTTCTTTGGGCTCTCAAATTCCTAGGTACAACTCTGATGGGGCGCCACACTGTCCTATCCCGGGGCGCTTAAATTTGTCGAGATGGCCCTATCTGCGCGATGTTGCTACGATATTCTGAATGCCGCATAACATTGTAAAGATATCGTACGAATATTGTAAAGCATCTTGTGCTAATATTTTCCACACTTGCTACTTTAGCACATGCTATGTTTTAAGTAAAATAGTGGAGGAAAATAATTTCCATCTAAAAGAATCGGGTTCAATCTTCCAGGGCTTCCTCTCGCATCTACCCGATGCTTTTGCGTCTGTCAAAAACACATGAAAGAATCGTGTCAACACTAATAAGAACACAACTTGTTTATTGCAACACATTAAGATACTAGAAAACCACCCGTCATGGTATGACAGGTGCAAATTGCTTCTTCATTCGAGAGATTTCCCTTTGAATTTGACGTGTTTAAATAGATGAATATGGTAGAGAAATGTTTAACATTTTGATTTGGAAACAAATAAAATAAACATAAGTTTTATGACAGGAAATATTTTTTTTATTTACATATTATTTACACTTCTTGCAAATCACTTCTCTGCTTGTCGAACGTTGCCAAAAAATATTATCAAATTATATCATGACGATTGCAATAAATAATCAGATGCATCGTGGCGTCCAAACTATATCACGCGCAAGGTATACCACTGACGTGATTTACTACTTTCTATTAAAAACGGAAATTAATTTGAAATATATAATTAATATAAATTAAAATTCCTCGGGAACTATTGATCATAGCGAGATAAATTTTATATCAATCGATAGAAAATTTTATTTCACTATTTTAGAGCTATTAAATTTGAAATTAGAACGATAATTACTCTTTTAAATTTAAAATTACTGGAATTTAGGTGCTCTAACAAGGAAATAATGTTGTTTAACGTCTCGCAGTGCTATGGCGCGAATTTTATTCTTCGTGACGTCAGAGCGTTACCGGATCAATGAGAAACAGATCTGGGTTATTATATTAGTAATATTTAAACACTACTGAAAGCGCCATAACTACGAAAGCTTCGTATTGCGGCTGCGTAATCATATTCACAGCATTCCAAGTTCGCTTCAGTTCGTGATTTTCTAACACTATGAATGTAAGGGATTATTTTAATAAACCCCTATATTTTGCTTAAATTTTAACGGCGGTTGATTCAATTGTCAGAAAATGCAATGAAAATTTACATAATGTCAATGACATTATTAACAGTTTTAAACTATTGACAATGGATGTCCGATAATTGCAAAGAGTTGTTTAAAATCCCTTGAGTATGATTAAAACATCTTTTATGGTACGGAGCTCACCAGTATTGGGAATCTGATATTTGATTAGATATCTGAAGAGCAGTTTCATCACTGGACGCTTCAGTAAATACAGTGTTTATAGCAGTGGCGAATCCGGGGGGCTATCGGGCTGCAGCCCTCCCCCCAGAGCTAGACCAGAATTCTTTATTTTATTTAAAATCACTGCAGCTTTTTTGTCTTAATCTCCCTTTAAAAAAGTGAAAGCATTTCTTCCTGGTTTTTGACTGGCTCGAAAATTTTCCCACTTTTGTAGTCATTCTGCTCATATTTGCAGCATTGTCACGGTTAGAAAAAAAGTGTTTTGCTAGTTATTTCAATGTGTTTTTTGTTAAATTATCGAAAGTATTGTAGTGTTCTTTATGATTCTTATTGTCAGGTGAGTAAAGTCTGTAGAGTTAAAGTGTTTGGGTTTATATTAACCATAAGACTTGACATTCGTCACGACGATGCAAAACGTTTTATACGTCAGTCCCCCCCCGTACCCAAATCCTGAATTCGCCTCTGGTTTCTAGCATGAAATTCATGGGGAGACAGCCTTCACGAGCCAACCAGTGGCAGATTTTGGCAATATCATGGCACAGGCGCAATAGCTTTGCGAGGCCCATCCTCTACCCAATGTCGTCAATTCCCGGTCGGCTTAGCACTGAAAATGTACGTCGAATAGATTTTGAGGAACCACGTGTTCTCGATGTACGAGGCGAGTGCCTCTAGCGCCTGTGCAGAAAACCTCCACTGGAGCCAAACCGAAAACTAGATATACGGGTCTATTCTGGTACCCTCGGTTGGGTTGAGAGACGTCACTTTTTCCGCACGTTAACAACGGGAAAAGTGACGTCTCCCAACCCAACTGGGGGTACCAGAATGGACCCCATAGTGATCTCTCACTTATACGCTCTCTCTTTTATGCGCGTTTTTTTTGCGGTCCCGGCCAGGGATATAGGAAAACAATAATAATTCCTATTCATTTATGCGCCGCACTGAAAAAGCACCTCTTACTTATGCGCGTCGCAGAAATTTTCTTAGTTCAAAAAGTTTTTTCTCAGCAGAACAAAAACCCTTTTTGTTCTGCTTCTACGAATGCATTGTCTCACCCTTCCCCTATTGTTCAGATTCCAGGAACACATTCTTCTATTTTATACACAGGGGTGTACGTGGGGGCTCTTGTTATTGACGACAGTAAAAGTCGAATTTATACAGCAGCCAATTAGAGAGGTTGGTACGGTACCACGTGGTATTGGTATTGATACCACGTGGCATCGATCGCTAACGCAAGAATCATCTTTGGAGTTTTGGTTAGATGGTTACATTTTTAAATGGCGAAAAGAACGAAATTGTATCTTTCGTTTAAAATGGATGTTATTAAAAAATTCGAAGAAAATCCTTGTACCTCGAAAAAAGCTTTAGCGGAACATTTTAATGTCCCAGAATCGACATTGAGGGGGATTTTCAAAAATCGGAGGCGATTAGCAACTCATCGAGAATGTGGAATTCAGTCGAAGAAAAGAAGCAGAATTTAAGGCTGAAAGTTCGAATAATTTGAGAAAGTTTTGCTGCTATGGTTTAAAGAAGCTCGTGCCTCGAACATTCCTGTTAACCTTGAGCTTCTAAGGGAGAAGGCCGTGCAGTTGTCAAAGAGTTTTGAAATGCAAAACTTTTCTGCATCACATGGATGGGTTGAAAAATTCAAAAATAGGCAAAAAAAGGCTTGGCAAGTCGTGTGCTTTCTGGGGAAAGCACGAATGTCAATGAAGGAACTGTATAATGATGGAAAGAATACTTGGCTGCTTTAGTAAACGGATACGAACCAAAACACGTCTACAATTGTGACAAAACTGGACTTTTTTATAAGCTGATTCCTGACAGAACCTTAACATTCATGGGAGAACCATGCCATGGTGAGAAAAAAAGTAAATAAAGACTAACTGTCTTGCTGTGTTGCAACGCCGATGATTCAGAAAAATTCCCGCCATTGGTCATTGGCAGATCAAAAAAAACTCGCTTCTTTAAGAACGTGAAGACGGTTCCTTGCGACTACACTAGCAACAAAACGGCGTGGATGACATCGCACATTTTCTTGGATTTCTTTCATAAATTCGATAGGAAAATGGAACAAGAAAAAGGAAAGTTCTCTTATTCGTGGATCAGAGTGTCCTACTCACCCACAAGATCTTCCAACTTTCAACAACACGAAAGTTGTGTTTTTTCCTGCGAATTGCACGAGCAAGATTCAACCTTTGGATCTGAGTGTCATTCGTTGTGTGAAAGTGCACTACAGAATAACTTTAATCCGTCGACTTCTGGCTGCGTCAGGAACAAAACGTGCAACGAAAGACGAATTGAAGCAGGTTACCGTCCTTGATGCAATTCATATGTTCTGCTCATCATTTCACAATATAACACAACGTTTTATTATTCTTTTTTATTCCTTTGTGACTATACTACCTAAATATGTTTGAACATATCTGGTTTTGATTCTTTGTCTCTGTTTTTTTAAAAAAATCCGATTTTTAATAAAATTTCCTAGACCGTCCTTCTTTTTAATTCAGTAAGTCAATGATAAATTGAAAAAAAAACAACTATGTACGTTTATAAAAAATATTACATTTGAAAAATTCTCCATCCCGACTTTTACGAAATATAGAACATGCCAAAATTATCATGTTTAAGCAAATTATCAGTTGAGCAACTTGCACTTTAAAGAAAACTATATATCACCTTTTTCTTAATATTGAATTTTAGCGTTTGAAAACAAAATTAAACCCTTTAAACAGTCAAAGTTTATTGAAAAATAATTTTGTGTCCCATATTTTAACAGCAATTACTTTTGAACCCTAATTTCATAATTTATTCGACTTGCAAAACTTAGTTACTAACGAAAATCGCTCTCTGTTTGACTTCAAATCATATCCTCAACTCAAAATTATAAAAAGTTAATTAAATCACGAATACAATTCAAAATAATATGTGTAGATGCACGATACTTCGAATCAAGCCAATCTGTTTAAGCGCAATCTATCAACGGTGTTCAAGGTCTCGCTGGTTGAATGGCTAAAGCTGCAGGTTTGGTAAGTAATACAAAGGGGCAAGAAAGTTGTCCTTGTTCGATTCCAAGGCTCGTATTTGTAAGAAATGTTGTATTATAAAATAATGGAACGATGAGGTATCGAAGCTAAAAATTTTAAAAAATCTCTAATAAGTAATTAGGTTTAATATGAGAAATATGTATAATTTGGGGGAAATAAATAGTGCATAATAGTTATTGAAAATGGGTTGAACTTTATTGTATAATATTGCTCAATATTTATCAGTATTGAAACCCTATATCAATATTGGGTTTCAATATTGATAAATAGGAGCACTCATTGAGCAATATGGGAAAAGTCTTACATTTTACACTGTTACAATATTGTAACACAATATTATACAATACTGATTTTTCGAATTTTACAATATTGAACAATATAGTGTTCTACTTGGGTTACCAAGCTGGTTGAATGAAATTATAAATAGGATCCTAATACCAAAATTGTCGATTGCTATCAAATCTTGGAAGAACTTTGTCAAATGGAAGTCCCTCTTGTCAGTATGTCCATGTGCTTGTGGAAACGACAATTCAGAAACGCAAAGAGCTAGAATGATTAAATTCAGCATACGACTGTAAATCAAAATTGTAGACCTGAGTAAAATTTTTGATCTAATACTTTACATTGGTGACTGCCTACCGATCTTAATATATGGTTATGCGTGCAGAATAATTCAAAAATGCATCAAACTAAATAAAATAATTTGGTGCGTCCTCTTGTCAATTCAGTATGTATCAAATTCAGTAAGAAAAAGGAAGATGCACATATACCATTCTTCAATGAATGTTAAGTACTTTAACTTTTCATTTTTAAAATTTTTAAGAAATGTGTCTTTTGTGATTTATTTACGGAAAAAGAGAAAAAGTCGTCAATTTTGAAGTTTTCCGAACAATCCAATTAGAGAATTAGCAGCAAATTGATGAAAACACCAAATAGCTCTTCTTACATGCAGATAATGAGATTAAAACAGTTTCCAGCCTTCCGCGAATTAATCGAAGGCACGGGCGATATTTTTTTCCTGGCCTGTCTGGGGATGAAAACAAAAACTTGAAAGCGCGAGGAGCTGAAAACATTACAGGAATAATGTTAGATTGTAGGAATATTTTAATAAAATTACTAAATATTCATTGAAATATGCTATGTATATGTCTAAAATCTCGTTTTCTTTGAGTATTTCAATCAGCGCTTTAAAGGTTTTCCTTTTGATCCACAATTTTATAGGAAACATTGCATCCTTATCTTAAGATTAAAAGGCCTCGTAATATTTCACTTAATTTTCCTCATCAATTCAATATTTAACTCATTTAATTACTTAAATTCAGTAAAACATTCAAGTTTAATCTCTGGTAACTACTTTACCACTCCATCCACGCATTCCTTTCCGCAGAATTTACTGAAACAAGCTGACTGTAGCGTCACACCTAGCACAATTATTATTGTAAACACATAGTAGTATCTACACAAACGAATGACTTCCTTTAATTACGAATTAAAATTAAATAACTCCACAACGAAAATCGTTAGAAGTAGGAAACCAATTGCGTGTTTATATCGAAAACCGTAAAAATCGCATGAAGTACTTTCAGAATTAGTTACAGACTTTGCCATCAGTGTGCCATTTGCATCAGTTTGCCACTACTGTCGTTTCACGTCGTCTAAGGGAAAAAAAGCTATAAGCAGTCCTTAGCAAGAAATCGTTGAATTCTCTTCACAACTGATTGAAAATTAGCACTTTTTACAGCACAAAGATGGAGCGTACTAAGAATGAAATTTTCAGCCGCTGTCTATAATGTGTCAAAGAAAATGGTGGCGCTAAATCGTAACTAAAATTAAAATTTCCAGAATAGAGTCTTTAAACTATTCACATTTACTGTTGTAACCGCGGATTATGCCTCCATACTCACCTGATTTCACCAACTGACAGTGGCGTCTAGTCATATCAGATACAGTGAGATAGAGCGAAATTTTTGAGGATGCAAACTTTTACATCAGGTTAAAATCGTCTAAAATATGCGAATAGCGTCGGCAGTTTATTATTGTAATTATCCAAGAAAAAGTTTATAGGCGGAAGCATTTGAAACTAAGCAAGTATTATCAAAGACAATTAATCTATGTTTGGAAAATTAATTTTTTAACGCATGAATTTTACATGTGTGTTTGAAATATATCTGCATGACAAAACTTTCACAGTATAGAATTATGTGGGAGAGATGCACCTTTCTTGAAATTTTCAATCTTACTGTAAAATGTGCAAGAAATTTTATTATTAAATTATATCCTCTTAACTTCTATGGCAAACTTATCAAAGAAACATTCAGAATATAACTCGGTACTAAGAGCTTACTGGGAAAGTATCAAAAGAACTTTAATATTGTATTTAATATTCCATTTTAGAGCCGAGGTATTTGCAATTATATTTTTAATTTGTATTCTTTATAAAGTAAACATTCCAAAAAGAATGCAACAAAGAAGAGCTGCACATATTTTGTAAAACTTGATTCAGATTTATAAAGCTATAAGCATTCTTCTGTAAATTTACACTAACCACTCTTTCTGATAATAAAAAATCTTTATAAAATATAAATTTCTTTCTGATAATAAAAAAAATTAATCAACTCAAATACTTTCTTCTTGACTGGAAACCAGATATATTGGCCTTACAAGAAACCCATCTCAACCCAGGAGACAGACTCAAGTTCCCCAACTACTCGTCCTATCGAACAGACAGACTCACCCATCGAGGAGGTGGAACAGCAATTCTCATCCGAAATTCAATAGATCATCATCCAACCCCTATCGCATCTACCACATTTGAAAATACTACTATCGAGCTTCACTTACCAGACAGCACTCCCATTACCATCTCAAGCATCTATAGACCGCCGCATGGCTCCATCTCGACTCTGGAACTTAACAACATTTTCAATTCGAACAGTAAATGCATCGCAGTTGGTGACTTCAACGCCAAACATAGGGCTTGGAGCTCGGGCACTTGGAACTCTAATGGCACTATTATCCATGACTACATCTGCAATAACAACCTCATCCTCTTAGCTCCCTGTGAACCAACGCACTTTCCTAACCACTCTAATAACCCAAGCACCCTGGACTTTGGAATTCTCAAAAACTTCTCTTCTGGTGATGCGAATTCTATCAACGCTCTTAGCAGTGACCACAATCCAGTCTCCTTTGAAATTGATATTAATGTCAACCTCCCAGCCATAAGCAAGATTATTAAAACGACTAATTGGTCTAAATTTAAGCAAATTATGAGCTCCTCTCTTCCAGGGAACCCCAACATCCAAAACATCAAAGATATTGACGAAGCCATTACGAAACTCAACAGTGCCATTCTCACAGCAATTAACCTGGCCTCCAGATCTAAACTCATTAATGGTAACAACAGAAAACTTCCGCCTAATATCGTTAAGAAGATCACCCTCCGCAATCAAATTAGAAAGAGATGGCAGCAAACATACGACCCAAGATATAGAAGAACTGCAAACCGCCTCACAAATCAAATCAGACGGGAAATCAGAGACTATGATCAAGAAAGTTGGAAGGAGTGGCTTATGAGTTTAAACCAAGAAGATAATTCAATCTACATTGCAGCCAGGAAGTTCTCTAGGAAGTACATCCAAATCCCACCCATACTTGACACTGATGGTATTAAATACACCCCCCTGGGAAAAGCAAACGCCTTCAAATTCTCCTTGGAGAACTCATTCCAAAATATTCCTGAACCGTACGATGGTGCTCACATTGATGAAGTCAATAGAGCAATCCGTAGATACATCGATAATCCTAAACCTAGTTCTAACATCAAGCTCACCTCGCCACAAGAAATCTTATCCCTTCTTAAGAGAATCAATCCCAGGAAGGCTACTGGTCCAGATGGCATTCCTAACAAAGCATTAAAACAAATTCCCACCAATGTAATTACCTTCATCACTAAAATCTGTAACAAATGTCTTCTCTGCAACTACTTCCCCACCATTTGGAAAACAGCGCATGTCCTGATGTTCCCTAAACCTCGGCAAAATCGTAAACTTCCAGGGAACTGTCGTCCCATCAGCCTCCTCAGCAACATTGGCAAAATCTTTGAAAAAATTATCCTCTCAAGATTAAAAGAAGAATGTCATGATCTTAGCATCATTCCAAACGAACAGTACGGTTTTAGGGCAGGCCATGGCTGCATTCATCAATTGCTTAGGGTAACTAATACCGTCACCCAGGGTTTTAACCACAAATTCTACACTGGAGGAGTATTCCTTGATGTCCGCAAAGCATTTGACCGAATGTGGCATAATGGTCTGATCTACAAGCTGATAAAGTTCAAAATTCCTAACTACCTCATAGTCATCCTTATTAACTACCTTAGAAACAGGACCTTCCGGGTCAAGCTCAATCATACGCTCTCCAATATTGGAAGTATAAAAGCCGGAACTCCACAGGGAAGCATCCTCAGTCCACTACTGTATACAATCTACACCTCTGATTTCCCCAAGACCAACCAAATCATGAATTGCTTCTTTGCGGATGATACTGCCATCTTATCCCAAGGTAGCACCATAAATTATGTCATCCACACACTTCAGAAAGGCCTAAATAACATTGAGGAATGGTGCACGCTTTGGCGTGTTGCCATCAACACAGACAAAACCCATGCAGTCATGTTCCGTAAAGGTACATCCAGGAAAGAACTAAACACTCTCTCGTTCTTTGATGAAGATCTTACTTGGGACAAAGAGGTCAAGTACCTTGGGCTAATCTTAGACGACAAGCTCACCTTCAGAAGCCATCTTAAATACAACACAGAGAAGTTCTGGGCCAAAGTTCACCTGCTCATCCCACTTATTGGAAGAAGATCTCCACTTACACTAGAAAACAAGTTGCTACTTTTCAAACAAGTTCTGAGACCTATTCTCACGTATGCGGCGCAAATTTGGGGCCTCGCAGCATTTTCCAACCGTAAAAAAGCACAAATCCTCCAAAACAAAATCCTTAGAATCATAGTCAATGCTCCCTGGTACGTTCGAAACAGCGTCATCCACAACGACCTGAAAATTCAAACTATAGATGAATTTATTAAAGAACTCTCCAGGAACTTCTTCCAAAAACTTGTAAACCACACCAACCCTACTGTCCAGGATCAACTCAATTATACCCATAATAATGGAAAATATGCCTTTCCTTATGCCACTACAAAATGGTCCACCCCTCTTAAGCCTCCATAGTTCGCACATGCTACCTTGCCCCGCTGCATCATACTCTTATTCTCCCATCGTTGCACTTGAATTCCATTTTCCAGCCCATTCCCCTCATTTGCCTGACAGGTTTTATCACGTACCCCATCTGATTTACCATTGGTGAAGTCTATGTTCCTCTAAATCTCTTAGCACTCATTCTGAGTAAAAGTGTCTTAGGCACTAAAACTCATAGCCATCCAATTCAAGCCATTATATCGATCAATAATAATGAAACTGCTAGTACTTCCAGATGCTGGCTAATTAAAACCGTTTTTATATGTTAGTACTTTTTCCAAAAACACCTGAAAATCGTGGAATGATGGGTTTGATGCACAGAAAAGTCAGAGGTCTCACTCTGGTGTTTGGTGAACGATCGCAGCGCTACCTACACCAGCTCGCACTGAGAGAATTACAAACCACATCACGGCGCCATATTGTTATCGAACGATAAGAAACCGAAATGCGACTATTTTGTTTTGTTGGATGGCATGTGGTTTTGCTGCATGGCAAATATTCCGGATTATTTATGACGATCTGATTTTTTTTTTAGAATTATTAATAGGAGAGAGACTGCTAAACTTCCTTTTATATAAGGTACTCAGATTCCTGGAGTGTTTCAAAATATTTATGAAATATAATTTCAATAAATAATCAATTTGTAAGATTTAGAAGAATTATTTCCGCTTTGTATTTAAAATAATAATTTTTTTCTAATTTTTGGGCAATTGTTGAAGTTTTTTAAGATACTTATGTAGAATAATGACAAAAATAGGCATTAATCTTTAAAAATTCTTGTAGTGCTGTACTTTGATAGAATTATTGCTACATAATATAACTTTGTAATTAAAATAATCTTAAAAGATATCAATAAAACATTGGCTAATTACTGTCTATATTACTTAAGATTAGTATACAGTAAGTATTATTCAGTATAGTACAATATTATTTAATATATTATAATATTATACAGTATTATATGACATTATCCAATATTATGGAAAAAACATTGTACAATATTGAAAAAGTCTTACGTTTTATACTGTTTCAATAGTGGGAAAAATATTGTACAATATTACATTCGCGAATTTTATGATATTAAACAATATTATGTGCTTAAAATTACTTGTTATAATAAATGCGATAATGTCATTAAAATTCATTAATTTTAATATCAAATCATTTTTTTAAATTGAAAATACAGTGTATTCCTGGACAATGTTTTGTTTTATTCTTGTTTTCCTTGAAGATTTCTTTTTGATGGATAATATATATAAAACAAATAGATATTAATTTACAAAATAAAGGTGTGATTAATTACTTTTTTACTAATATTTAGTGTTTATGAATTTAAAATCAGTTTTGTTTAGTTTAAAGTATTTTCGGGATTTAGCGATTTCGTTAGAGGTCCGACTGTATCTTCAAACAGAGTGTTGAAATTTTGAAGATTCCCATTGACTTAACATTATCACCGGAGTTTGAATTTGAATTAAAGAGTTATGGGATTTGAAGCGACAAAGGCTGTTATCCCCCTAATTTCAAGTTAGACGCAGTATAGTTCGTTCCAAAAAGACAACTCCATAATAATGATTAGATCATTCCATAAAGAATTGTAGAAGAAATCCGAATTTGATGGTCTTGGACGGCGAAAAAAAACACAAGTAGAGCAACAAAGGTACCGAATCGCTGGATGCCAAAAGGATGCGGCTAAAAAATATAAAAGTACTTGAGGGCTTGAATGAAGAT
This sequence comes from Araneus ventricosus, assembly GCA_013235015.1. Lineage (NCBI taxonomy): Eukaryota > Metazoa > Arthropoda > Arachnida > Araneae > Araneidae > Araneus > Araneus ventricosus. The sequence goes on along the minus strand of BGPR01003172.1, from coordinate 114,167 downwards.
GTTTCATGTTGGTAAAGGCATGAGACAGAAGGACATCTTAAGTAATGTTTGGTTCGACGATGTTCAATTTGTTTAAGAGAATAACTCTGAAAGATTCAAATTTTTTGCACTTTAGTAGGATGTGAGAAATATCATTAATTTCATTACAGACCATGCACAAAGGATCGGGATGAAGGTTGAATCTGTGAAGGAGACCTGGGGTTATGATGGTTTTGCTAATTATGCGGGCAATTAGTCTGTCCTGCACTCTGTTTCCAGTCCATTTAGAGATGGTTAGAATGTCCGGAACTTTTCCAATCAATACTTGGTAATTACTTTTACGGTAGTTTTCGTGGGTTATTTGAATTGACTGTTTTTATAAGTTGGAAATAATGTCCTCTGAGGCGATCCAGTCTATATATGGCGTGGAATCAGTAACTTGCTTTGCAAGAGAGTCTGCCTTTTCATTCCAAAAGATCCTGGAATGACCAGGAACCCATAAGAGGGAAATTTTTTATTCAGATTTTTTCTGACATGAATTTTTGAAACAAGACGTTGAATGATTTTAGGAGAGTGAAAGGTTCCGTTTTTAAGAGTGCCGAAGATAGTGCCGAATAACTGTCTGAAAGAATTAAAATATCCTTTTCAGGAACTGCTAATTCATCCAATGCTTGGCAAATCGCCAAGACTTCCTCCGCGAAAACGGAATTTAAAGGATGAATACGATAAGAAACTTGTTGAATATTAGAGAGACTCGCAATTGACGTGTAACAGTGTGATTTCGAACCGTCAATAGCAATAATGCAATGATTTGGGAAAAGGCTTTGGATGCATTCAGTGAAGCTAGTGGCTATTATTGAAACTGGGATTTCTTTGCTTTGAAAATAAAAGTCTTTAAGAAAAATTTCACGCAAGTTTGGGTTAGAGTATGGAAGAAAGGGTGGGTTATTACATGGTCTGGAATGCAATTAAGATTGTGCAAAGTGAATCTGAGGGATTCTGCATCTTTTTCAACCAGCTGTAAATTAAACTTATCAGTAGTATGGGTCAAAGAAGAGAAGGGATGAGTCGCAATTTGTTTGATAAAAAATTGAATTGCTAAACGTCTGATTTTTACCGACAGTATCTCCTGCCCTGATAGCTTTAATAAAATAATGTTAGGAATCCAGATTGGTACTCCAAGGGCTATTCTAAGAGTCGTTGTTTGAATGACATTACAAGATTTGAGGTGTGTTTCTGAAAATGTATTAATGATAGGACAAAAAGGCTAAGGATGCTGTTATTAGCGATAGTGATTAAATGTTTGGTTCTTGGGCCGTTTCTTTTATAACCTAATATTTTGAGACTGTTTGTTGTGACGGACCAGTGTGATTATTCAGAAACTCTAGCCTTAAACAGTTAGCCCTATACTCACAGGCATCTTAATAGATCAACAGATCCTGAACAAATCTTCTTCACACAAATTCCATTAAATTTCTTTACTCCGGATTATAACAATTATGAGCCCTTTGCTCACACGTCATTACCCGGTCAGATCATACAAGCTTCTCTGCTCAAATTCCTTTAAATTGTGTTTACTCAGAAATCTAACATAAAACAGTGAGCCCTTTGCTCACAGGCGTCAATACACCGTCAAATCCTGGATGCTTCTGACCAAAAATAAACTTTGGCGTCTACATTTGTCAATCTCGCCAAGGCGCCGAACACAGTTGGCGCGTCAACATTCCGGGAGGCCTTGAAATATCAATTTCAACAAAATTTAAATGGAAAAATATTTTTTAAAAATATAAGACAAATAAAAGAAAACAAAATTACATAAAACACAAATACAAAAACACACAAGTTGAAATATCATAGCTCAATAGCAGAAATAACACAAACATGACACTCATTACAACATGACATTCATTTACAGGTAATACACCCCTGTTCTAATTATTCCAGTAGGAGCTCTTAAATAGCAACTCTGTCAGTACGGCATTTAATAATGTCTGCTACTCTACTTAGACCACATTTACTTGGTTGCAAGTAATCACTCTTCATCAAAACTAAATAATTTAAACCAACAAAGGAATTTAAATTTCTTTAAGAATTTTATTTTCTGAAAGAATCGGTTCATCTTATTTTGAATATTAATCTCCTTCATCTAATCTTCTCTCCTTCTTGAGTAATCTCCTCTTCATTTATATCAAAATTGCTTCTGAACAACACGTTTCACATGGTTCAACATTAAAATTTTACAAACAAAAGTATTCAATAACATTCACATTAATTTACAATCTTTAGAAAAAACAATTGGATTAATTCTATCAAGGTAAATACTAATATTGAACAACACTTCTTCAACTCTTAAGAAATAATTTTATCTATAGATATTTAGTTCTTTTAACTTACTAAATACTCTTCTATTAACTTACTACTAAATTTTATTTTATTTATTTACAACTGTTTACAAGAATTATTTCTCCCTTTTGGAGGCAGCTTATTTTTAATTAGTAAACTTTCTTACCTGTACAAGCTTTATGACATTTCTAGATGTTACCTACTTCCCAGGAATATTCTATATATCTGAAAATAAGCTTAATGTTCTGATTAATTTAAGAATGTCATTAGTCAATGGTAGCAAAGTGTCCAAAATTCAGCTTTTGTGCAAACAGTTTCACAGTTCTTTGAAACACTCTCCATTAGCGGAGTACGGAATGTTACGAAATAAAACACTTCTTGTAGAAGAACAGTTGATCAATTCCCTTAAAGGCTGCATTCACCTTTTCTGTATTCACTCCTCTGGAGACCAAATTAGCGGGATTTTCTGCCAACAATATTTTTACTTCTTCTATTATATTTTGAATATTAGCAACATTTTTTGTAGAATCTAAATCTTCTTCTTAAAATCCATGAAATTATTTTTCCTTTCACCTTGAATTAATTCCGATCTTCTTATTGCCTTTGAAGCTTCAGAATCATTTAAAGCTACAATTCTTCTCTTTTCCTTAGCAGTTACTTCTTCGGAAGAAATAATAAAATGTCCAATAGGGCTCGAACCTTTTAAGTGAATTTTACCATTTCACCAGATCCCAATGTATCAGCAAGCAGGTCACCGACAGAAATTCCAATGGACTCTACCCGTACAGGATCAGGACACATTTTTCCTAACACAGCTCTCCATCCTTGAAAACCTTTGGGATTTGGAAGTGGAGTTCTTTCAGTACTAACTTCTTCTTTAAAACTGACTTTATGAACCTTTGAGTTGGAATCTTTAGCTTGAGAAACATTTGCAAATTCCTTTTCCATAAACTCAATACTCGGTTTGATAGTTTTTCCTTTCTGGTGGTAAACTTCCTTAACTGTGAATTCTGTAGTCTCCTCACTTTCTTTCATCGTGAGGCCAATATCATAAATATGTTCTCCAGGTTCAACATAAAAAAGGATGCGATCCAAATTTACACCGCATCCCTGTTCATTTTTGATTCTCTCAGCAACTGTTCTTTGACTTTTCTGAGAAGGAATTGTGTCAGCACAAGTTTCAAATTCAGCTTCAGAGTATTTATCATTAAACACAGCACAGCAAAGATATTTTGGGGAAGCATTTACAGGTGGCACTTTCTCTAACTTCAGTTCCAGATTCTCTTTTGAATCGAGAAAGTTTTCTTCTGTCGTTTCTTCAAATTAATGTGTTCATTTAGCAACAAACAATTCTTCAAAGTCTGGGTGCAAGGTAGTTTCCCAGAAATGATGTAGCCGAACACAATGTCGTGTAAGATCAAGAAATTATCAATCATAATTTTGTTAACTTTCAGAATTTTAAAAAATGGTTCAATTCCCAGTAATAACTGAACCTTGCCTGGCTTAAAAAATTCTTTATCTGCTAATTTAACATTTTGTGGCAGTTCCAAATTTGTAATGTCTGAAGTCTTCGATGAAGTTCTGCCTGTAATATTTGAAACTACAAGGAATTCTATTTCTTCTTTAAAACTATTTTCTGCATTTGAAATTATTGCGTTTAATTTTGATTTGATTGTGCGAACAGTTCCATTAATTCCAGAGACCGAAACATTTGCCTTTTCTTTTCTCAATTTTAAAACATTCGCACATTCAGAGATCATTAGGTTCACTTCACTTGCCGTGTCTAGAATCGCCCTTATATTCGTTTTCCGACCATCGTAGCCTTCTACATAAACCATTGCCGTTAGCAATAAATTGCTTTTCTTCCCGGCTTCAGTTTTGTCTCTGGGGAAGGCGTTTGAGCACAGAACTTAAGCCGACATTTCTACGTTCGAGAGAAGGGTTGACCCTGGGTCATTTTCCTGGCCTCTTTTTACCCTCTCTGGTTTGGGGGGACGATATAGCATCGTGTGGTGCCTTCCCCCGCAGGTACCGCAGGGGGGGTCCTTTGATCTGCACTCAGCAGCCACGCGTTTTTCCTTCAGGCAGAGGAGGCACAGTTTATGACTTCGAAGAATTGAATAGCGATCCCGCACATCCAGCTGAAGGAAGGTATTACATTTCGTCAACTTGTGGTAACCGCCACACAAATAACACTTTTCCTGGCTTCTTGGGGGAAAGATTTTAAGTTCGTTACGAAGGATTGGTATCTCCGAGGCGGTAGGGTTGCATTTTTGCTACCTTTAACGTCTGGATCGCGACTTATACTTTCAATAACTTAACTTCTTTTTTCTAAGAAGTTCAGGAAATTGTCCAGTTTTGGAACATCTGACGTCTCCAATGAAGATTTAAATAACTTTCTGGATTCTTTATCTGATTTAGGCAACAATATATTTAACAAAACGATATCTGATAGTTTATGATGAAAAACACACTGCCACAAAATTTAGTTTCAAGTATTGATACATTTCCTGTTCACTGTTTTTCTTTTCCTTGTATTACTAATTCATTCTTTTGAATCAATTAATGCTTTCAGCTTACCAAAAATTAAATAATTTGACGTATTTGAAGTAAGTTGGCATAATTAATATACAGTTAATAAAATGGGCGAATCATTCGTTCGCCGAATACAGTTAGTATTTAATACGACAAAAGCAATGTAAAAATAAAGAAACAATAATTTGAGCTCACCTTTTTAAAAGTACGAAAATGTAAGAGAATGAGATATGTTCTGTTGCTTTCAGGTGACTGAGAACAGAAATGTCTCAATTCCACTAAAGAAACACCAGATAGCAGGACTTATCTGGCCCTGACAAGATAGCAGGCGCTCTCTAAAAAGGATGATAGCTCATCCCTCGCCCCTTCCCGAAACACATAACACCCGTTTTCCTTCGTGTCTTTAGCCACCAAATTACATGATCTCTTTACCTCCCTTGTAAGGGCTTTAGGGGTTCGAAGAAGACAGAGTAGTAAAATGAGCTGCAAAAAGAAGAAGAAATATGTCATTGTGCCCTCTCTAGCAAGAACCACATACTTCTGGCAAAGAGATTCTTCGGACATGCCTACGGGGGAAATAAAATGTCAACGGCATCAGTTTGTAATATAAGAGTAATACTAGCTACTTTGTTTAAGGATTGCTCACTTTCCAGGGGGTAGTATACTGTCTCATTCTTACTTACAGGAAACGAAATGCGCAGACTTCTCGACCATCCCCTTACTATAAAGACAAGGGCACTCCTTTTTCTCTTTCATTTATGCTAGCAAGGAAAGAGTGTCGTTGACTTGCTAGTCAGTATTGCAAAAAAAATTGGACAACTCTGATCGTCGTAGTAGATCAGTAGATTTCAAAGCATGAAATAAATCCTAAGAATAGTATTATGAAATTTAAACGATACTTGATTTTAATTAGAATATGTTCGAGTACAATGCAATTGTAAATCAAATGAAAGCACAAAATTAAATTACGCTGAAAATGCCTGAAAAAAATGTTTGGGCTCCCCCAAAGCTACATAGGCAGTTGCCTACATTGCCTATTTGATAACCCGGCCTTGTATATAAGGAGTTTGGGGACAACAAATGCTATGATAAACTGAAAAAACAAAACATTATTACGAAACTAAGATAACGAATCATCCAAGGTTTCAGTAGTTTGATTATAAAAAAATACAAAATTATAATTTACAACTGATTTCAGACAAAGCTGTTAATAATTTGCAAAACTTTTTCTATCAATCAATCTCAATATTCTTTATTTATTGGTTCGGTCATTTTTTAAATTATAAAACAACAGGATGTAAAACTACAAAAAGGTTATTAGAAAAAATTACGGAGAGCAAGATTTCAGAAACTATCTTTCCTTTTTTAAACTGTTAATTCCTTCAAAATATCTCTAGCTATATTTATAATTGCCGTATAAGGCATATAGTTCATGACTACAAATTTAAGATCAGCTAATTAAGCTTTCACTTCAAAGTTTTAATAAACATAATTAAAAACATTATTTATTTCAGTTTAAGGTTTATTTATTCTACTAAAATTAACTACTCGTAATTTCTATAAAATACTCATCTTAAAAGACTTACTGGTACAGTAGAAAGGAATTTGCAATGGTATCAAATGCATTTTTAATAAAAATAAATAATCATCAGATTTAAATCAACATTTTCAGTTAAATCGTTTTATTTCAGACAATCAAAATTACTAGAAGAGACAATAGTCTTCTCGATGTTCAAAAAAGAAAACTGCTTGGAATCTCAAACTGAATTCCCATATTATTTATTCTTATGTCCACGACATTCAAACGGAAGTATGTACTCTTATTTCGCATCTGAACATTTGAAAAATCTTCTTTTATTTTATCGTGAACATCCGCTAATAAGTTATATTTGCAAAACTTTCTTAGACCTATTAAAACAAATCATGCTTCTGTAATGCAGCAAAACATGTTTTTTAATAATTTGTTAAAAGCAATAATTAATTCATTTTAATTTTAATAAATTCGATTACATTCTTTGTAGCACGCTAGCGCTGGGCCCCTTAGGCGCGGGCCCTATTTGGAGTAATCGGTTTAAGGCCGGCCCTGGACGTAGGTATATCAAAAATCAGAAATCGAGCGCATACATTTTCTCAAATTATATCGGTAACAATATTTATATCCATGAGCTTTTCCAAAGTGAGCAATTGTACAGCGCATATTGGGTCTTTTGTTGTGAATTGAATCTTACACTGTCGGGTATATTTCATGTTTTCAATTTGTTCGTGGCGATTGATTGTTTTTTTAAATAAAGTCTTGGAATAAAAATGGGTTTGTCTGAAGCATCTTTTTGGTTTTCTCTGCATTAGCGATAATGATATTGATCTCTTCATATTATCGGTTACCCAGACGCATAACAAGTTTGTTAAGAATCTTGGCACTTTTAAAGAACATATTTTTTGAAGCAGGATCCAACTGATTTGTTGGGAAGAGTTCAAAGTTGAGGCATAATCCAGAGTCAAAATGGTAAAGTCTGAATACGTTTTGATTTTAAGAACATATAACACGGGAAACAGATAAACTCACCTGTTTACCAAAAAAAAGAGAGGCAGAGACGAAAAAAAGAAAAAAACATCCGAAGGCACAAAAAAATTTGAAGTCAAAGAGCACGTAAACCACGCCACCAATCTAACAAAATACAAAAAAACCCATCACCGGATTTGATGGTCCTGGCGGAAAACCTCTGAACAAAACAGAAAACTCGTCCACAATATTATTTATATAATATCTTCTTAAAATTATAATGCTCTTGATAATGGTTCATAATGGACGAGTTTTCTGTTTTGTTTATTTACATTAATATGCGGTTACTGCGTTATTCCGGTGTAATGTTAAGTCAAAGGGATCTTCAAAGTGGAATTCCAAAAGCCATGTAGATAAAGTCAAGGCTTTAAATGTCGTAAACAAAACAGAAAGCTCGTCATAGGGGTCTATTCTGGTACCCCCGGTTGGGGTGGGGGACGGGGCTTTTCCCGGGCGTTAAAAACGGAAAAAGGGACCGCCCCCCACCCCAACCGAGGGTACCACAATAGACCCCATAATATTAAAATAGAAGTTTCATCTGATCTGGATTTTCTGCACGAGACGGCTGCTGAATTCGAATCGACGGGAGTCTAAGGGGTCTATTCCGGGACCCCCGGTTGGGTTGGGAGTTGGATTGGGTTCCGCACGTTAACAACGGAACCAAACCCAACCGGGGGTACCAGAATAGACCCCTAAAAGTACACCGGAACCCACAATTAGCTAGCTTTAACGGACATTATTTTTTATATATAATTCCTGGTCTTAGGCAGCTAAAATGAAATAAAAATTTAATTTTTTCCGAAAAAAGTTGGGGAGAGAGTATCTGCCACCTAACGCCCTCCAAATCGGCGCCACTCCGAAGCCTTATGAGTCATGCTGCAATATTATTGAGTTTAAATTCAAATTAGTTGATTTCAATTAGCAACGTTTCTAATATATGTTGTTATGTTATTTAAATTTTCAGATTTCATAATTCTGGATCACTATGCTTCACTGTAATAATAACTCTAAATTCTTTAGGAGAATTTATGTTATGCGGTTTGGCATCGATGATCTTTTGTTTGTGAAATGCGTTCATGTTTTCAGTCTGTATTAAACCGATTATCGGCGAATTCAGTTTAATGAAGTTATGGCTAGTTGTGAAAACTTTTAGCTGTGTAGTGGAGTGCAGATTTTTATAATTTCTTACCTTCGCTGTTGTCATACTAACTGATTCAATGGCTGATTCACGAGACTTCGAAGCTTCCAAGGAAATTTTATATGTTAGCTTTAATCAAACTGCAACGTATGTCTTGCTTTTATTATAATATCATTCTTTATTTAGTACAACTAAAGTTTGCATTTCTTTGTGAAAAAATGTTATTGTTGCCGGTATGTCTTTTATTGATTGGTATGTAAGAAATTTAAGAATTTCGACAAATCTTTCCGTAAGGTACAAAGAAGCCTTATATCCGATTTTTAAAAAAATATCCATGATAAAATTTACGTAAATCTTGTGCAAGAATAAGTTTAAGGAACACTCCTCTTATTATATCACTAACTTTATTTTATCAGAAACTGAATTACTCATTTTATAATTATGGAACAGAATGTGCGCCATGTGCATGACACAGTGCGAGTCGGGTTACTTCATACGCAGATTTTCTATTTAAAGAATACGATATTTGTTTTTCATTATTTATTTATTATTTAAAAAATTAAATTGCTAATATTAGCATCAGACGTTAAAGTAAAATGGTTTAAAAATGAAAGGCAAGTAAAACAGTTTATGCATGAAAACAAGTGGAGAAGAGAGACATCAGATTGTTTGAATGCTAATTTTCAGTTATTTCATTTTTCATTATCTACAATCCAGTTTGGAGGAAAGATATGTCGGAAATCTTTTTTTCTCTGCTTAATTTTCTGGAGTGTTACTATTTAAAAAAATTATAGAAAGAGAAACCATAAGTTATATGAATTTCTGTACTTTATATTGTACGAGTTTAAAAAATTTAAAAATAAAAAAAAATTAAAATAGTAACATTAGACATTAAAATATGGAATAGAATATAATGTGAGATATTATTTTAAATTTATTTTTAATAATAAAAATAAAAGATAATATGAAATTCTGAGATTGATTTACTTGTATGGTTATTTTTTTAATACTAATGTTTCATAGTAAAATAATAGGTATCCAGCAGTATTCTATTTTGGCTAGCACTGTATTTTATTCATCATGATAAAAAATGTATAACTATATTTTACTAAAGAAGATATTTTCATTGGTGCTGCTTTGTTTTACTTTTTTTAAAAAAAATTGCTTAGTTATAATAATTATATTTCATTCAATAATATATAATTTAATAAAAATGATTTGAAAATAAATAATAGGGTAGTTGAATTTTTTAATTCATAGTTAATGTATATCATGCTAATACTCGATTATCTCCATCTTTAAAGTGTCATTCATGAGAGATGGCAATTCAAATTTCCCATTCTTTACTAGATATCTTTTTTATTATTATTATTTAAGAATAATGGATTAAAAGTATGATTTCCCTTCAAGAAGTATAATAATACTCTCACTAATTAAATGAATAATAAAAAATGAAGGGCCAAATAATGGTATTTTGGATCTTATTATCATTTTTTACTGTTTACCACATGGTGTTATGTATTATCATAAGCTAAAATGATTAAATAATGATTTGGCAAATATTATGCATTGTTAATGACAACTCACATAAACAGTATGGTGAAAGCTATGAGTGACTGAGTCTCATTTAAATGTCATAATACATGTTTTTATGCATATGACAGTTATTGTAAGAATTCCACTAAAAAGTTACATAGCTCAAATATAGAGTTTTATTCCATTGAATTTCATTAACTGGTGTTTAGAACTAAATTCTGTTCAAATGTAATGACTATTTTTAAATAGATGAGTGTTATATATTTAGGATTATTTAACTGAATTTAAATAATGATATATTAACTAGGGATGTAACGAATATTCGGTATTGGACCCTTTTGCTGAATATTCGGCTGGTCGAATACTAAACAGATATTCTGCTGAATATGTTCAGGGTAATAATTTTTTAAAAATATGCTTTTAAAGTATTTAATGAAGAATATTGCTGAATCACTATTCAGTACATTTATTTAAAAAATGTCCTAACATTTACCCAACTGAAAGTTGCATTGTACAGAAGTGTATTTAATAATGTTGCATATCATTATAAAACCTAAAATTATGATGCAAGAATAAAGTGACCATTTATTTTTTCACTCAAAACGGGACAATTTTTTATTTTTGTGTAATATGTGAATTCAGGAAAACACATATTTCTTCAGTTTTTATTTATTAAGAGCAGGAAGCACATGAAAATAAATAATTTTTGTGATCTTGCACTTTTTTTGTAGAACACATTTTTGTTTCAGTTTATTTTGTGTTGATTTTTTTAAAAATGAAATTTTTGGCAGGATTTCTTAAAATTTACTTTGGTAATTAACGTTGCTTTATAAGCTGTAACCTGCAATTGAGTTTTCTAGCTCATCTACAATTTATTCATAAGAAAAAAGACCCTTTCTACGAGAGAATTAGTGTTGGGCAGACATAGAATGTATTCTATGATTATATACAAAAGTTCATATGATTTAAATTATTGGCGTGAAAGTGTTTGAACAGTTCATCCAACAACTTCAGGTTTAAATATTCCCAGTGTTTCAGTTTGTCACTTAATGCGGTATAATGAAGTTGGAACTAAGTGCGAGATAGGAAGCTTCTGACCAACTGACATATTTGTGACACGTATAGTGCAAGCTCTGTCATCACCGGGGTACTAGACATTCCCGTCTGATTTTTTTTATTTTTGGTGCCTTCTTGTTTGCAATTGTTGTCATGGTTTGCTCTCTTTCTGAAAACGGGACATTTGGGTGTGCTGAAGCGGTGCTTGGGGACAATGGGAAAGAATACCAAAAAACGGGACATATGGTCACATTATGCAACAACAATAATTGTTCAGCATTTTCAGGAAGTCTGTTCTGTTTGGCATGTATATATATTACAAGGTTCAGAAAATAGGTGTTCATTATATAGTGTGCTTCCAGGAGCTGAAAGATGTTTTCTTGCTAAATTTGCAAGTCTGGGAAATTTTTCCTTCTATTTTTTTCACCGATTAAGGGGACATTCTATCCTAGCTATTAGACATTCTTATAAAAATAGGAATTTACTTCTAAAAACTTGAATTTATCCACTGAATTTTCTTTAGTGTTTGTCATTGTCATGCTCTGCATTGATGATTTTTTTACTTCTGTTTAGCAAGTCCAAAATGAAAAGGGTTTCTCACATTTTATTAATGGAATTAAGATATTTAGAATATTACAAAAAATCCAGCAGTGTTAATTTTTTTAAAATTGCAAATAACAAATAATCATTTTTTCATTTAAAATTTGAGTAATATTTTATTTAAAATCAAAAGTAAAATATTTTTTAAAAAGTAGGTGTTTGGTCGTATTTGGCCAAATCACTATTTGTTACCTCCTTACTGTTAACATAAGTTGTTTGTGACTATGCATCTTTAAAGCATGTCTCTTATTCATGTAACATGAATTTGCCTGGTTTCTGCATACAGTGCCTGGTTATTGCATTCTCCATCTCTATGTATTTGTGATAATTATTTTTCGTGCCATTTAAATTTCAAAGATAAAAGCACTTGTACTTTAACTTCTCACTCATCTCTATTACTGCTCCATACACTAAATAGATCTTATATCAGCATTGCGCATCAGTTCCATCTTTGTCTGGGAGTAATGATGCTATAGAATTACCTAATACATTAGTCCAGACAATGACCTCTGGCAAACACACTCTATGTTTTCCCTATAACCCTTTAAGACCAGACGTATTTTTTTTACTAATGGGTTAAATGCCGACTGCAACTCAAAAATGAACAGTATCTGCCATCCAATGAGAAAAATATATCTATAGAGATTCTGGGAACAAGAAAAATCATTTCTTCTGGCATTTACTGAATATAACTAACCAAGAACAGAAAGATATTCTAAAGTCTAACACGCACAATCATACGGGTTCAGTCTTAAAAGGATATATGTGTTACTGCTTACATGTTTTAAATAACACAGATTTCTTTCAATAGGCTGACCAACTCTTAAGTTTCTTAGAACGAGGAGCAGAATTATATCCAGTATTCTGCAAATGACCTCAAACAGTTAGAAATGTTCTGCAGGCAGTTTGTTCAAATTTGGCGGACCACAGTAAAATGCAAAATAGATATGTGCATCCAAAGTTGGCCCAGTTAGGTAAATGAGCCCTATTCATATTCCAGGAACTCTGTAGTTCCAGTACATCTTGTGCACGCAGCTTTCAATCTGCCTGTTTCGGATCTTCATCCCCTGTGATGTCAGCCCTGATGAAGGTGTGGCTTTCTCATAAGCCACTTGTTGAAGAAGAGTTATTTTTGTTGTTGCTCCAGTCTCTGGAGGCTGCATTGTGCGAAACATGAAGAGTGAAGCCATGGCATAAAGAGCGCCTCGTTTTGATTGTTCTGCAGAACATATCGTTCTGCAGAACATATATTTTTTTTTTGTGTATGTGCTTGTACATGTTTTTTTTTAAGCATGAAATGTTCTGCAACGTATGCCGCACTTTTAAACACTTTCTGCTTCCAGGCTCAGAACCTTCTCATATCACCCTGCACGTATTTTTATTATGCTGTTACCATCTCAGTTAGATCTCTTCAGTTCATATAAGTGTGTGGCAACAGTTTATGGTGATAGAATGAGGAGGCAGAACTTTAAAAACTAATCCATTTATTAAAACATTTCAAATAAGAAAATAACTCGACTTGAGTTACATAAAAGAAAAGACGTATTCAGCAATATCATTTCAACTCTAATATATATGCTTGTACATTAAATTAACATAAACATTCCCACTTTTGAAATGACGTCATAATACAAGTGAACAAATCAAGAATTGAGGTTCAAGTCAACTTTTCTGGGTTGTAACTCAATTCGCCAGACTGGTTTGGTGGGTGGTTTCTATTTACATTTCTGCCAGTTTAAGGCAGATAAATCCAAGGTTACGCAAATGTGCAGAAAGAAGAAATTAAAGTTTCGTCCAACAAATTGATATCTTGAAGTTTTAATATCCTGTAACTTATTATTTCAGAGGACTCAATATTGGCTCTAAAACTGGATACACTTCATATGATTTAAATACAACAAATGAAGTTATTCCTACTTTTGATTCTCCTGGTAAGTATTCCTTTTTTTTATCATTGTTATTGATTTTTTAGCATTTAACATATTTCCTTTTTTTATTTTCTATATTAAATTATTACTATTTAGTTTCTATGTTAATCCATTATTATTACATGGTTTCAACATAACTTTTAACTACTGTATATTCATACCTTGTGCTACAAATTCATTGCATTAAAGATTGTTTTCCATTTTTAAATTTGTCTGCTATATCTTTCATTACTAACTTCATTTTTGCTGACCTAAACTTTGAGAATACAAATTTTTTTGGTTTTAGTTTAATATGAAGAGATAAGTCATTTAACATATATTAAAAGTTACAGAATTTAATTATACCTTTCTTTTGATTTGTGTAAATATTTTATATTTTGTCTCAAAATGTTGGTACAAAAATATTTATTTAGACATGAAAATTATTTTTCATTTAGAATGAGGAACAAAACATGTTGGTATCTGTGATGGCTGATATCTATCTGTTCCTGATTTTATTTTTTCTGATCCGTTCTTTTATGATTCTAGCTGGGAAGGAAAAGGTTCTTTATTGAAGCCTACTCTCAGTGGCAATCTTCCAGTTTATTTGAATTCCTTTTTCCACATTTTTTTTGTTGAAAAAATACCAAATTAACTTTCCATAAATATTAATTTCTGAAAGAATGTATTATTAAAATTTGAATTATCTTTGTCTTTAAGGTGATGGTTTACAGAATGAGGCTTTGCAGAGATTGATAAATGATCTTGAAGCATTACAAAAGAGAAAAGAATTATTAAGAAATTGGAACATCAAATTTGAGGCAATACGAAAGAAAAATAAATCATCCTTTAGATGTGTGGATAAAGAACTTGAAGCAATACAGAATGAAAAAGAATCATTATTAAGAGATAGTAAAATAGTAACTATTTTAAAGCCAAGTAAAATATACTGGTCTCGAGGTAAAATAATCATAAGCAATACTTTAATTCACTTTTCAGGATAATTAAATCAACAATTAAAGATTTTTCTGATTTTCCAAAGTAATTAAATACTTAGTATTTAATAGGAGCAGAGAATAAAGGGAACAAAGATAATTGAGTGTCACCCATTGAAATTTAAATTCAAATACTTATAATTTGTTATGTTTTTCAAATAGTTTATATCGATTAATCATGTGTTCTTTGCCTTGAACCTTATAATCGGAACATCATTGCTATGATCCCTATATGTACACATGGAGTCACTTAGATTCTTTATCGGTCAATAGTTCATTTCCAAAGTGCTGCGTTATTTTATGAGTACAGAAACTAAACAAGAGCATTTTTTATTTATTGAAATGCAAACAAGTGTTGCGGTACTCTCGACATTCCTGTTTCATATCTTTATTGTTTCAATCAATATTTTTAAAAAAAATTCTGTTAATGACTTTTGAAGTGCTGAAATGCATGGTCCTTTGATTCAATGTGACTCATGGGGGTTTGAAATAAAATTGCACATGAAGATCCTACATAGACACTTCTTGGTCCTCAAGCATAACTATTGGGTTTTCCCTCCTTTCTCTGCTGTGGCGGTATCTCTTTTGGAGTGAGATTTTTCATCACATTGACTCCATGTTTTCATCTTAGGCCTTTGAGAGCCCAGGAGCAGAATTATATCCAGTGTACTGCAACATGACCTCAAACGGTTGGAAATGTTCTGCAGGCAGTTTGTCCAAATTTGGCAGACCACAGTAGAATGCAAAATAGATATAAAAATACCAATTAATCAGTAGAATCTTTATTACACATTAATGAGAAAACATTATATTAAAATTAATTATTTAAAACAAAGGCATATATTCAGAATTTGCAATTCTGTCAATGTCTTTTGAAGTCGGATACTGCGACATTAATGGGGAAGTACTGTTCACAAAATGTTTATGAAAATTTGGCCTGTGCATTGCAACAATGGCCGCTTTTAATAACTTTCTGACAGATTTATAGCCAGGTGGTGCTCCATTGGAATAAGTAAACATTCTTTCGTCAGTTGTTCCAACTGCTGTGTCATCCCTATCAATTGCGGTGGATCTTTTTTTGAACAATTTTGTTGATTGTGGATCCCCATGATTCACAAATTGCTTCCAATCACGAATAGAAATATTATAAATTTTATTAATCTGGGGATCTCTGATTCAAGCTCATTAATGGCCTAATAATGCAAAAGCAAGCGGAAAAAATGTGTCCAAAGCTGGTTAGGTAAATGAGCCTTACTCGTATTCCAGGAATTCTGTAGTTCCAGTACATTTTTGTACACGCAGCTTTTAATGTGCCTGTTTTGGATCTTCATCCCCAGCAACCTCAGCTCCGATTATGGTGTGGCTTTCTCATAAGCCACGCGATGAAGGAGAGTTATTTTTTGCCATTGCTCGAATCCCTGGAGGCAGCGTTGCTCAAAACATGGAGAGAAGGCATGACATAAAGAGTGGCTCACTTGTGGTTTTTTTATAAGGATGAAATGTTCTGCAAAGACCGTGTTTGTTCTGCGACGTACGTCACACTTTTAAGCACTTTCTGCTTCTGGGTTTGAGAGGAATGAAAAATGTCATAAAAGATTAAGTAATTTACATCTTCTTGTTTAGTATACTTGAGATAGAAACTGTCAAGGTTCCCACGGTCCTTGAACACTCTTAGAAAAATAAGCAAGATGTCCATCCATTATTTTTTGGGACAGAAAACTGTTTTGTTATTTGGTTTAGTCTTGAGAATTTCACCACCAGAAAAAGGGTGTTTGTTAGGGATTGTTGTTAATCATCAGTCTTTTCTCTCATTGTATATTCAAAGACAGCTTAATTTTACAATGGAGTAAAAACTACAGAAGATATTTCTCTGCCGAATAAAATAGTTCTACAATTATCCTAATGTATTTTAAAAGACTGAACAGAATTTTATTTTGAATACCAACAACCGACTTTCTCTGCAATTAAATCTGTTTTCAAAGTGTATGTTATTTAATTTCATAGAGCCAGGAAAGTAACTTAAATAACTTGATGGATAAAATTTGGTACCCGGTTTCATCATTAGAATTGTTGATCCGTACCAAATTTTTTATTTCAAGAATAAAAATGCAAATGATTAATTTATTTTAAATTTATCATTTGCATTTTTATGTCTAACATATGTAATTTTATGGTTCTTGAATTTTCTTAGAAAGGTCCTTTAAAGTCCTTTAATTTCTTTCCTCAATAGGAGTGGGAACTCTGACTGTATTTGTTTGTTCAATTCACAGAGAAAACGTATTGGATTTGAGTCATCGTCAGACAATCAAAAAATCTTTTGAATTTTCTCATGTTACTAAGCTGTTTTATCATTATCGTATACATGAAACTTCAGTCAAAATACCATGCTACCTTTAATGAGTAATTATCAAAATAAAGATCGAAGAGAAATAAGTTTCACTTTTATTGGATATGCAAAGTGTTTTTAATGGGACTAAAGCAGCCAATTCTTTACCTATTGAAAATTTAGTATTTTATTCAATTACTTGAAATACTTGATAACTCGACCCTTATAGCCTTTAAATATTCACCCTTTCACTACCAGGGTCTCCTTATTAATAATTAATAAAGGCTGTGGAAAAAAAGTGTATGGAAAGCCACATTTTTGTCCTGAGAGCACATTTTTCTATAAAAAATAGCTGAAATACTTTATCACTTGAACCTTAAGCATTAAATTTTTTGAAATATGATTAAAAAACATCATGAATAGTTTTAGTTCATTGTCTAGACATAGAATTAATAATAATAAAAAAATTAACTTGCCTCATTCCGAGGGGGTCTTTTCCCTTTGAGGGCCCCCCCCCCCCAATTAAAGACCCTTTTGTCACAGCCATCTTAATACACTCAAAAAATATTGTTGAATCTTGCACAAAATCATAAATTAAAACTTCGAGAGCAATGGAGGAAATTTTTTGAGTGAATTTGCTAAAATTGTAAATGTCAAGAATTCAAAAAAAAATTCCTATCTATGAGATAAGAAATTTGGGCATTTTAAATTTTTAATATTTCTGATTTGGAAACAAAATTTCATTGGGCTGCCATCTACATTCTAAAAGGAGAACTATCAGCTGCCTTTTCGTGCAGTTTTCAGGGTTTCAAAGTGGAATGGGATTTTTTTAAGAAAATTTTAAAGTTGGTGTCCTCTTTTGCAACCACTGTGCCGGAAAGGGTTAGGCTGAGCTACTGGGGTCTCCTGGGAAAAACATCCACCACAGCCCAAGATGTTTTTCAGTATTATATCACATCAATTTGAATAGATTTTGCATCTGTCACATATACGTGATGTCGAGCTCTGGTAAGAAACGGCTGTGTCACATATATGTAACAGTTGGTAGCAAACGAGTTAATAAATATGTTTGATCTAGCTAGAAGATTGTACCAGACATGTAATTATTGCTGTGAGGTTTTGAGATAAGGAATACTAACAAGGAGTAGCATTGATAGGTAAAGACAGTACTGAAGGAAAGCAGTAAATAATTTTTTAATGAATCTTTTAATTCTGCTTTTGTTTGACTAGCAAAAAACTTGTAAGCTGTCCCCACAGGCACATCATTTCTCTCCTCACCCAGAAAGTTTAGTCAAAGTAAAGCCATTTTATTTTTTTTTTTAATAAAGAACTAGGAGAAAATTTTTATACTATTCTTATAATAGATGTAAAAGAATTATATTTAATTCTATATTATTCTTCTTAACTTTTATATATTATATAAGATAATTTTGTAACATTTGTGTCGTATATTATTGAAAGAAGAAATTAGCTTTAATATGTGGATATAATTGCTTACTGTATTATCAAATTTGAAATCTGTAAGAAATAATTTGCCAAAGATTTTTTGGTACTTGCGTATTAACGCCACTGAAGCTGAGGTTGCGCTAATGCGCCAAGATTGGCGGCACTTAAAAACCGCCAAATCTGTAGCTTCGGTGGCGTTAATACGTGAGTACCGATTTTTTATGAAATAGTTTAATCTGTGGATTTTCATAATTTTAACTTTATATAGTATGCATGCACTTTATTTTATATTAATAGTATATATAGTGGCTATGTTGCATTTATTTCTTTATGTAGTTATTTTTTTCTTGTAAATTTATCCTTTTTCATATTTTGTGTTTTATGTGGTTTTTGATCTTAGTAAAGCACATAGCATTAGAATCGGCAACTATGCCTTTATAGCTCAGTAATAATTTATACTAACAATTTTTTTTTTTACATGATGCTGGTACAGAAATATAGTGTATAGTTTTTGTTATCATTCCCGTAGTAATATATATATATATATATATATATAGTAGAAACTTCCTTATCCAACTTTAATGGAACCTCAATGATGTAAAGAGAATATTTCTAGAAATTACCTGTTCATGTTTTGTGATATCATCTGTAGAAATTGTAGCATGCAAAATGAGAAGTTCATGTTTTTTTAATCTATTGGTGACAATTAGATAATATCAAAAATTATATATATATTACTTAAAATACCGAATTTCATTATTAAGAAAAACGAATTTTGTTGAAGAAATTTACCATCTATCCTATTAAAATTCGAAGGTAAACAAACGTATGTATGAATGAAATAATGTTTGTTTTTGAAATGATTCTTAACTTGAACTTTTTTGCTGGAGGGAAAACAACTGTCCGCTGTTTTTTTTCTTATAATGAATTTTTTTTTAACGAACTCCCCTCTCCCCAGTGGCAGCGCCTCAAGGAGAGGAAGAGGATCAGTCACCCCCTCACTTTTTTTGGAAAAAATTAAATTATTTCATTTTAGCTGCTAGGAATTTTAAAAAAACAATAGTGTCCGGGAAGGCTAGCTAATTTTGTAACTAAATTTTTAAATTTTGTGTTCTACCTCCTATTCTCCGGGGTATTTTTAAGTGTCTATAAATTTTTTGCCTTCTCCCTCCCACTTTTGCCACCCAATTGCCGTTAGTGCCTCTCCCTTTTTGGAGGCTGCGGTGGCCAAGTGGTAAGGTCTCGGTTATGGGTCCGGAAGGGTTCCAGGTTCGAAACCCGATTCCTTTGAAGATTTGTTGTTTATTGGACCTGTTGCACGCTAACTCATACATAGGGGCCAAATGTCCTCCTGTTGGTGTGGTGCTGAAGTTTGGAGGGGGGTGCCAGCTCTGGTGTCGTCCGTGTCATCTGACTGAGGTTCAAAATTACGAGGTCCATCCCAAAATAACCCACGTGTTGCTTCAAACTGGACGTTAATATAACTAAGCTAAACCTCTCCTCATGAAATGCATCATGTTCTTGAAGTAGCATCATGCGATAAGTGGAAGAAGGGTAATGAAGCATGAATGCTGATTAATGACAATTTTGCTCACTCATCTATAATGATATAAGAGAAGTAAATCATTGATGATGGTTTCATGTCTTATGTAGATAGTTGAGATAATTATGCAACAATTCAGAGAACAAATGTTATGTACATTGATGAATCCAGGGGGGCTATGGGGCTGCAGCCCCCCTCCCCCGAGCTAAACTAGAATTCTTGATTTTATTTAAAATCACTACAGCTGTTTGTTATTAATATCCCTTTTTAAAAAATCGTGACAACATTGCTTTCTGACTTCGACAGGCTCAAAAATTTTCCAACTTTTGTGCTCATTCCACTTGTACTTGTAACAATGACGCGGTCAAAAACATTTTTTGGCTAGTTATTTCATTGTGTTTTTTATTAAATTATCGAAAGTATTGCAGTGTTCTTTATGATTGTCAGATGAGTAAAGTTAAAGTGTTTTGATTCATGTAAGCCATGAGGTTTGACATTCATCACGACGATACAAAATGTTCTATGACCTCCGCCCCCCCCCCCCCAGACCCAAATCCTGGATTCACCACTGTTTATGTATTAATTTTTTTCATAAGCTACTTTTATTTGTACATCCAAAAAACTGGCTGATAAAGAATTGCAAATAACATTTGTTTTAACAACTTTAAAATTTGTTTTTAAATTTTGCTTTGCATTTGTTTTTCTAGCTGATATTAAAGATGTGCGCATTGTTGAAAGAGTCTTTAGTACAAGCCTAATTGCTTATGTGCAGCTTGAAAAGCCTAGAACTTTAGTTTTGATTCATCATGTGAAAGGCCTTGTCATTATTGAGAAATCATTTCCAAATACAATTCTTTCTGTAAGGATGAACAGAAGTGTAAGTATGTCTGATGTTTTTTCTAATTACATTTAGATGCTAGGAAATAATTGGCTCACCTTCAACTTCTAAAAAGCAATACTATTTTGGATTAACCTTTTCACATTCATTGGTTTTGCAGCGAAACCACGCATTGAGTTTTTTTTTTTTTATTGCACATAGGCAAAACATAGCGTAATTTTTTTTTCGTAATTTAGAAGTGTTGTGGTGTTACTTTTTAACTTTTACACATTAAATTACAAGATTCAGAAGAATGACTGCGATTACACAGAAAATTTCATTCCTAACACCAATCAATATAAAAATTAAGGAATTCCAAACAATTTAACAAAAAAGTTCTTTCAGCCAAAAATTTAAATCAAAGGAGATCAATTTGCCAAGAGATTATCACCTAATATAAGTTGGTAGGTTGTGTTGTGTATTTTTAAGCAATAACCCAAAGGATCTTAATTTTACCAAAAAGCTCAGATTTGTTAGGATGTGATACACTTGTGAATTAACAACAGACTCAGCATTTATAAATAAAAATATAAATTTATTAAATAAATAAAGAATTCGTTAAACAAGTAAGCTACTGCACACTTTTATGAAAATTGTTAAACTTCAAAATTATTGCACACATTACCAAATAATTAATCTTGTAATTTTATGAAATTGTCTGACATCAAAATTATTGCACACTGTACGAAATAATTTATCTAGTATGTTTTTACACCGCTTTAAGAAATTCTCAAACTTCAAAATTATTGCACACTATTACGAAATAATTAATCTAAGGTAAATGCTCCAGTAGTGGGCCACTTAAGGGTATTTCCTCAATTATCATCTAAACTTTTGAGAAGTTTCGCTAATCTCTATTTTTTTATGGTTGTTCAAACTTTTATCTAAAATAATAATCCCCTGAAATATCAAAATAATTGTAATATAATTTTTAAAAACTTAGATCATTCCTATGCACCAGAAGTGGGCATAGCAAACTTTTGATGTACCAGTAGTGGACATACCAAAAGTGGGCCACCCAGATTTGTCAATTGTGCCAAAGAAAAAAGAATAAAAGCATTATATATAGTAATAATAACAATATATTAACATTATACACTATAAAAATGCAATACAAATGGCTTGATATAGGTGAAATCTTTTATTTATAGATTCTGGTTGCATGAGATTTACATTTTTTCTCTAACAGCCAATTTTTTTATTAAAGGTATATGCTAATTATCGATCTTTCATTTTAAGTTCTGTTTGGGGCATTATGGATATTAAATCTTGATATTTTATGTTGAATAAATCTTTGTCATCATCTTCCCGCTGCAGCCAGAAAAGAGCCCTTTTAAATGGTGATGGAATATTTTTCGATGGTCCAGCAATGCGATAGTTATTATTATCTGCCTTGTTACAGAGCCCAACTAATTCTTGAATATCAGTCTTTTCCTCAACAGTACTATAAAATATTTATTATTTAAGTAATTGGTCAGAATGTTCCATTAGTGTACCAATAGTGGACCATTAATGTATCGGAAGTGGGCCATGTGGCCCACTACTGGTTCTGATAAAAATAAAGCAAATCTAATTAAATAAAAAGACTTTACAAGATATAACCTTCTTATTAAACATCACAAAACAGTCTATTTTGAGAGAAAGCATGTGCTCCAATACTGGCCTTCCCAGGCCCACTACTGGAGCATTTAGTAAAACATTGATCCAAAAGTGGGCCACCCTTCACTATCCATAAATTATCAATATTATTTAATTTAAAGATAGTTTATAATACATTCATTATATAATCAAATAATATCAATAACAATTCATTTTAAAAACAAATAGAATGTATGCTAAAAAATAGTTGAATAAAGAGTTACCTCTTAAGGAAATCACTAAGAGTAAACTAAAAATGCTTCTCTCAGAGACTAACTTCAGCTACAAACTTTCTAGCTCCTAACTAAACAGGAAATAAAAGCTGTGCCTTTGGTAGTTAGTTGATAAGGGTTTCAGCCTACCAGAGGCATATCTCTTATTTCATTGGAATGTTGGAATTTCTTGTTTTTCAAATTAAAAAGTCAAGTGGCCCACTACTGGTACGTGGCCCACTACTGGAGCACTTACCTTAGTTCGTTTTTACACATTTTAAGAAATTGTCAAACTTCCGATTAAACAAGAAAATGGTGGGCGGCCATACCGCAAAATAATTGACACAGTAAAAATAATACAAGCATGATTCAACCGAGACGTGAGGCGCATTCCTCCCCTTTGTGTCCATTCCTTAATTTATTTAATTATCTTATCATTACCCCTTTCTTTCTCTCCTATTTCTTATCTTAAACAAAGGCTTACATTAACAAACTACCGCACCGTCATTAATATTATAAATCTGCATTACACGTCTTGCGCCCCAAATTGAACTGTCCAATAATCACCAAAACTGTTATTAAACATACACATTACACAAGAAAAGAAAAAAAGCAAGTTAAACACATGTCATCATACTATAATTCTGGATTACATATTTTTTTTGCACATATCAAGATTTTCAAAACATAACACCTACAAACTTTCCTTCATTCTCTCTCTCTCAAGAAAAAAAAAACGATTTAAACATTAACCTTTTACTTCACACCCTTGAGAATATTTCCCATTAGTTCAATGTTTCTTGTGGCTACTACATTCTTGAGCACTTAGAGTTCAAATAAGAAAAAGGCATAGTTCATGCGCAAATTTTTTTTTCTTCTATCTCGACTTAACAAGAAAAGAACCCTTGGAACTTTTCGAGATGATGGCTGAAAATATGATTGCGCAAGCTGTGGAAGAAAGTAACAAGTATGCAGGACAGAAAAATAATAACGATTTTGTCTAAAAATCGATGAATTCAAACAATTTTTGGGTGTAATTTTCTATAGTGGATATCACATTTTACCCAGAGAAAAAATGTACTGGGAAAATACTACTGATACTGGAACAACACTTGTTAGTCAAGTAATGTCAAGAAAGCGATAGTTTGATATCAAGAAGTATTCACACTTCAATGACAATACTGCAATTTTTTCAGATCGCTACTAAAAAGTTCGCCCAATTTGCATTTTGTTGAACGAAGCTTTACGGCAGTTTGGTATGTTTGTGGAACATTTAAGTATTGATGAAAGAATGGTGCGCTATTTTGGAAGACATGGATGCAAAATGTACATGAAAGGGAAACCCATAAAATTTGGATACAAGCTGTGGATATTCTCATCCTTCGGTGGATATCCTTTTTATATTATTCCATATCAAGAAGCACAGAAAGAGAATGGTTCAGAAAACAGTTCTGAAAGGATTGACAAGGCTATGAAATCAAAGAAAGAAAAGAAAACATTATCCCAAACAGTAGTGGAAAATTTGCTGTCTGTTGTTGAAACCCCAGCGAAGCACAAAATTTATATGGATAACTTTTCTATGTCATATGATCTTTTTGTTTCCCTCAGAGACAAGCGTTTCTTTGCTACAGGAACAGTTAGAGAGAATAGAATGGCAAAATGCCCTTTAAAATCGTCCAAAATATTGGGAAAGATGGATTGTGGAACATCCGATAGAAAATTTGACACTAAAAATGAAATTGCAGCTGTTCGCTGGAATGACAATCAAGTTGTGTCATTGATCACCAATTTTGAAGATACTAGATGCTTCACGAAAGTAGAGAGAAGAATGAAGGGTGGGTAGCAGAAAGTTGACGTACCATCATGTGTTGTTTCATATAATAAGTACAAGAATGGTGTTGTTTTGTTTGACAATCACATGGAAACATATTTTTCATCCATACAAGGAAAAAAGTGGTATTGGCCATTATTCATAAATGCGTTTGAGACATCACTAGTTGCAGCTTGGAAACTTTCAAAATTTTTTGCTCTAGACCTCCTCGAATTCCGTAGACATATTACAATAGCTTATCTGGGATTGAGCGTACATAGAAATATTGCAGGCAGGGGT
Source organism: Araneus ventricosus (assembly GCA_013235015.1). NCBI lineage: Eukaryota > Metazoa > Arthropoda > Arachnida > Araneae > Araneidae > Araneus > Araneus ventricosus. The sequence continues at coordinate 89,366 of BGPR01003172.1, read as the reverse complement.
TTGGGCATTCAGCAAAAAACACAGATTATTTGAAACTGCAAAGTGAACACATTCTTGTAAAAAAATTCAAATGGTAAACAACGCCGATGTCAGCTTAAAAACTGCACAAAAAAACCATTAACTATTTGTCAAAGATGTAATTTAGGACTTTGTGTTGAATGTTTCCAGAATGATGAACGAATGTAGTAGCAGATTTTACTATCATCCTATATATAGGACAGCTTGGAAAAAGGTAACCAATAAAGTTTTCTTAATTTTTTTCATTTTATACTTTTTCTTGTGGTTTCATTAGACTGTGATCTAATTTTTTTGCAAATATATAATTTTTTTCTTAATATGGTAAAATATGGGTTAATTCTTCCTCTTATATTATTATTTTTATTCTATTTTGTCATTTTTTTTTTTTTTTTTTTACTGAATGTTCTCAGTTTATTTTGTTAATATCAGTCTATTTTGTATTAATATTAAAAACAGCATTTCTTGAGAAATCATTCTGAATTTTTTTCACATTTTATTGATAATTATGTTGTTTTGTTAAGATGTCTTTTGTTTTTTTACAGAATGTAGTTGTGTGCTTGGAAGATAGAATATTCATAATAAGCATTAAAAATTTGACGAAAGTTATACACGAGATTACGAATACCCCCACAAACGAGAAAGGCTTAATAGCTCTGACTTATGGTGAAGAAATGAAACCTTCGTTCCTGGCCTACCCTGGGAGCTCAACAATAGGAAACATTCAGATTTTTGACACTATAGGAATGGTAAAGTATACAATACTGGAAAAAAAATATTGCAAATCAGTTTGATTTGTAACAATACTTTTCAAACTAATTTTCTTATTTCATTGAATGGTTTAATCACACTATCTTTCTTTTTCATCCTTAAAGTTATGGTTAACAAAATTAGCATTCTTTGATACATTTAACTGCATGATGGCTTCACTGGTCCACAGTTTTACTTGTGTGTATGGTACACAGTGTTACGGACTTTTTAAAAAATTTTCTCCACTCAAACTTATTGAATAAAGTGGTTTTTGTTTCATTTGATATGTTTTAACATGAGTATCTATGAAATTTTTTCTAGCATGAGCTTCAGATTGTGTTAAATTTAGGCAATGTCTTGCCAATTCTTGGTTGTGCTCGGCGATCTTCCTCTGTGCTGACGTGAGCATGTGAATTGCTTCACCCCTCGTCTATAAAAGTTTTTGTAGCTCAGTTGATGTGACTTTCGACATTTTTCTTTTTACTATTAAATGTATAATTCAGATGTCAACATTCTAATTTGTCTTATTTCCTTCTTAAATCAATGCTAAAATTCAATAAATTGATACTTTTTAATAATGTGAGAACAGATGTTTTCCTTTAATTTCCGGTTTTTTACTTTCATTTTAATTTTGCAATTATTATAATCTGGGTTTCTTTTCTTTTAGGCATTTTGTTTAAGATGAAATTAAAATTGGTTCTTTTTAAAATGATAATAATATTTCTCGATACTGTTTTTGGAAATTTAGTTTCTTTTTCTGGTTATTTTCAAAGCATATAATATAATCTCTCATTAATTTTTTTTTTTCAATATTATCATGCTGTATATATCTTGTAACCTTTCTCACTTGTTAATTTTTTGGCTGTTAAATTTGGCCATGCGAAGATATGTAACTCTAAAAAGTAAATATTAAAATGCTTTATTTCAAAAGCAGGCATAGAAAAAGATAATCCATTATCGTATAAATTTTGATTTCATTAAATTCATATTTTTGAGTCTTATTAAACAACAAAAGGGAAATTTTAAATAGTTATACATTCCGTATTAACAGATTGAAATTCAAGCTAGTTGCTGAAGGCTGTTAGTAAAACATATGTTGAAAATGAGAATGGTTGTCGCTCCTATATACATACAAAGGTTTCATATTTAGTTATATTTTAATTTAACTCTTTATATAGGGATTTATTGTATTTCCTGCAGATATAGTTTGTATATATATTGTCTTGTTTAAGGGAACAGATAAGGTTAATTATATGTATGATAGATATTGTTGGATTTTAAATTAATCGATAATCTAAATTAATAGCATTAAAAATAGTTAAATGACAAAAAACGTTACTCCCCATTTCAAATCCTATTGCTAATTTTATGTCATCATCTGAATTCTTTTGTCTGAACTATGGTGGTTATTGATTATTAAGATCCACAAACATAGATGTTATTTATTTTTTGTAAGATTTGCAATACATAATTTGGCATACATTTTTATGATTTTAATTTTTGTTCATTAAATAATGTGCATGAAATTATATGCAGATGCTGATATACACACCTTTACTATATTTGTGAAATATTGCATAATATCACAAAATATATTGGTAAGGGTTAAACTGCCAAAACTTTTATCTCTAGCTGTTAGTGATTGTTGCAAGTAAATTTAATGATGCCCAAGATAAAATTTTAAATTATTCATCAATTATGTATTTCATAAATAGTTGTCCCATGCTTCAATTTAATTTTTCATAACTGTAGTTTTGTTAAGAAC
>BGPR01003172.1:0-86826 GCA_013235015.1 Araneus ventricosus | reverse complement strand
CTACCAGGAGGAAGTTGAGTAAGAAAATATCAGACTGAAGCATAAAAGAAAGTTTCAACTGTTAGCTCAAAAATAAAAAAAGGATTAAAAATAATGTATAAATAAAAAAGTTTTTACCTGGGCAAAATATTTTTTTGGTGAGATAATTTTTAAAACTTTGTACTTTATTTTTTATCTATTAATTTTTTTATATAATAATTCTACGATATTTTAAATCTCAAGCACATGTTGTATACATTTATTCATTTCATTGTTCAATTAATCATACTTACTTTAATTCTGGGTTTTTATGTTTGGCATAATTCATTATTTATGAAATTCAACTTTTTTGTTCCAAGCCTGTGTGATGTCTGCATAATAATAGAATCTACTTGTGAAACATTTTGTGTATAAAGATAATGTTAAATAAAATAATAAATTCAAAAACAGACTATTTGCCATTAGATAAATTGAAGACTATTAAGATGACATTATTTCATCTTTATGAAACTTCTGGTAACAAAAGTTGCAATTACATAAAATGAAAGTATTGTTAGAATCCACTATTTCTTGCCTGCATATCTATTAGAATATCATTTCTTGTAAAATGCTGTTATAGTATATTTTAGTTATCTTCATAAATGATTAGAGATTTATAATGACTAGATATCAAAAAGAATACTATAATTTTTTTTAAATATTATTATTGATTCCATCAGCCTTGGGCAACATACTCGTATGTTTGATTCAGTAGAAAATTGAATTTTTTTTTTCTTTTTTTTTTGTTTAAATCAAAAAGTATTAATGTGTTCTGATTAAGTTAGTCTGCAAGTAAGCTTCTTTGTACGAATCAAAATGTCTTTGCATTTTTTTGACTTTATTTATAAAACTTGAGGGTTTTCTAGGATAATTATTAAATACTAGCAATTGAGGTATGCCGTATGTACTTTATTACAAATCGCCAATGACAGAAAATTCTCAGTTTTCATTCCTTACCTCGCATATGATAATTTTTTAATCTTGATATTTCAATACAAATGTTCAAATTTGTGTATTTTTTAGAACCTTTTTGCTTATAAAATATTTATTCCACTGGTTTGCCAATGAATACTTTCTTAAATATTTTTTTAGGTGCGCAGAAATCAACTGCCTTTCATTCTGTAAAAACCCAGAGTTGCTGTGTGTCTCAAGTAACACAGAAACCATTCACATTTTCAAATTGACTCCTCCTGATGTTCCTCAGTAAGATATTTTTTTTCCACACCATATCATAGTAATTAAGTTGTAAATAGTTATTTTGTATTCTTTATCTTGCAACTGTAAAAATTCATATTATTTTGTTTATTGACTACTTAACAGTTTTGCTTGGACACCGTTCTTGTACTGCAAAAGGGGATTTTCCTGATTTTCCCGAACACCGCTTGGGCATCTCATTTTTCCACTCTTTTCCCCATCTATTTCACTTTCTTTACTTTGTAATGTTTTTGGTGAATGGCCCTACCAGTATAATTAATGTTGGATAGAAAAAGTAAATCAGTATTTAGGTCAGGTCAGGTTAGGTTAGGTAAGGCAGTTTTAGGTACTTTTTCCCTCCTGCAATTTAAAATGATCAAAAATTGTTGCTTGTAACTGTTTTGACTGCTTATTTTTGGACACAATATAGCAGAAAAAAGAAACTGTTAAGTGGTTAAAATGGTTGTATCATTGTGTTTTAATTAACACGATTCACACTTTATGGATTTTTAAAAAATCAATTAAAAATTTTTTCCATCTTTATCTGAATTTATTATGTTAGTTTCAGAACATAAAGAGACTTCCCTTAATTTATTTCCTGCACTCACAAACACACCTTTTTACTTTCTCCTATACAAAGAGGAAGTATTGTATTCATCAAAAAATTCAAACTCGATATTTTGACGAATCTCCATGTTTTAGACCTCCCTGATTCCGTAAAACACAATTTTGGAATTATGTCTATCAGTGAACATGATAACTTGAAAATTATTAGAGCTACGGGTATGAAATTTAGTATGTGATCTTGATACATCATTTGTAGGTTTCTATCAAATTTTGGACAAAATGCGTCTACGGGAAGTCTGTCCATCCGCTTTCATGTGAACTCTATAACTCAAAAACTTAAATAGCTAGATGGATAAAATTTGGTACACAATTTTTTCGTCAGAAATGTTGGTCCGTATAAAATTTTGGGCCAAATCCGTCAATGGGTTGACCATCTGTCGGTCTATGTAATCGAATACTTTTGAACGCCATAACTTCTTTAAAAAATTAATTAGATAAATGAAATTTCGTATGTAGTCTTGAAATCCTAACTGTAATTTGTCTTCAATTTTCGTTTAAATCAGTTAAAAAAAAGGCGTTGAAATTACCTGTTTTTTTTTTCCCCCTCCGTACCCCCAAAAAAGCTGCGAACACTGGAGCAAGTGTTTTCCCCACCTTAGGGAAAAACATGCAGTGTATTTTTTTTCATCCTACCCATGTTATTAGTATGCGAGAAATCTTTGGGGAGGTCACCCCCACCGGTTTCAATTATACTCCAAATACCCAAACATTTACCTTCACTGAAATAACTTCATTTGCAGATTATTAATAATTTTGTTCATATGTTCTACATTTTTAATAAAGCATGAAAAGGATGCTTTTTTTTCTGTTTCTATAAATTTAAATATTTCACTCCTTCCTTTAAAGATGCTAAATTTTACTTAGAATCTTAATGTTATAATTAATTTTGTTAAGGATCCTAGTTTTTGTTATTTTAGTGAACACAATGGCGATATTTTGTAAATTTGCAGACTTTACTAAAATTTACGATTTCTAAAGTTCTCGCCACTGCTCGTAAGATTTGCTAAATAGGAGAGAATAATGGATAGTACTCATAACTCGCTTAAAACTTGCAAGGTGGAGACTTTACACATCTGGATTTTTTTTTTTTTTAAAATTTTTCTACTTGTAACATAAAGGGACACTGCATCTTACTGAAAAGAGAATTCTGGTTAGTAAAATTAACCGATATTAATACATTGTTGCTCCTTTTTCTACCCCCCTCAGACTCGAAATACTGATAAAAGGAGACATTTATAGTGATAAAAGCAGTAATTTAGTTCTAATTTTGTTAATACTGATAAAAACAGACATATGATTGTAATTTTTTAAATAATTGATTGTAATTTTGTAAATGTTGATAAAAGCAAATATTTGTGTAAATTATTTGCATTGAAAAAAGTGTGCGTGAGAGAGAAAAGATCATAGTTTTTCCATATTGAGAGTTGCTTTTTCCTGTTTAGTTCCCTCTAATCGTGCATTTCTCTTTTTTCAAAAGTATGCTTTTCCTACGATTCTATCCAAATGGTTCATGTTATAAAATTTTTTTATTACCTCCACTCTCAGTGAAAACACCACATCATCACTATACATCACACAAACTAAACACACTACTAAACATCTGTTCCAGTACATTTTTATGTAACTTTATTAAGTTAACCTATTTGTTTTGTAAATATGGGTAGTAAAATTTGTGTATAATATAGGTGTTCAATATTGTACATTGATTAGTTTAAGATTGTAAGTATAACTTAGCAAGTTATATATAAGATAGTGAATTCACAGGGCTGAAGAAAGTTCCTCCTTGAGAGACAAAAAATCGGTTGGTTTAAATGTGAGTACAGTATAGTTCTACTTGCATTCTTACTTCTAAATCTCTACTAATAATAAAGTAGAATGTGTGTGTTGGCGCTCTACAGGGCAGACCGCTAGACCTAGAGCAACGAGATTTGACACAGATATACTTTGGAGGGTAGGAATGTGCATCTCGGAGCCCTTTTTTAAAAATTTTAATTAGAATTTTAATTAATTAAAAATTAAGCTAAATTTTAGCATTTTTTCTTAATAATTTTCGAAAATATTACAGCACAAAAATCATTTTTACACCATCTGAAAATGTAAAAAATTATATTTTCAATGATATCAATTCAGTTGTCATACAATTTTTTTCTTTAATTTTAATAAATTTTTAAAAAATTTTTGGCATAATTTGTAACAATACTTTTCATTATTGCAACACATATCAAACCGTTTTCATTGCTTAGATAAATATTTAATTGCGTGTTTCTCTTCCATTGCTAAGATAATACCTTACTGGATTTTAACTTTCTTTTTTTATTTGATCTAATTTTTTGTGAAATCTTTAAAGGAAGTCCTCAAGATAGTAAGTTTATAATGAAATAAGTAAACTGAAAAGTTATCATTTTTATGTTTTAATTCTTTTTATCAGTGTGTTTTAAGCCAATTAGCCTGCGGCTGGACGTAAAATTTACAGTGTCAATTTAATGTTGAAATCAAATGCGTTTTTTATGTTAATGTAGAGAAGAGCAAGACTACCGAAAGAATTTGGGTTAAATGTCTATAGCAATTTGAAGTTTAAAACTCCTTTTTTCAGGGAACCATGAATATGCATAAGAGATTCAGTTGAAATTTTATTTCTGGCAATCAAGTTGGTCGCTGAAGGCAGCTAGTATATTAATAAATTTCAAATCTAATCCAAGATAGTTTTGTTTCCTGTTGAAATGTCCTGATGTGTTTATTCTGCAGGCCAGCAGAGGAGGAGGAGCCTGAAGGCTGGATGGACATGATAGGTCGATTTGTAACTCAATCTGCTAAACTTCTTCCCACCCAGATGTCCGGTGTTCTCACTCAGCAGAGATCATTTGCTCATGTGCATTTACCATTTGTATCCAAATCCACTGTCAGTGCCATTTCCTTGTGAGTATCTTCCTGTTTTGTCATTAAGTCGACCTGCTGTGATTTAGTGTTAGCTGTATTTTCACAATCAGAGGTTCAAATATCTGTTGGACGTGCTAAGATAAATTAAATTATTGTTAAAGTTTAATATGATTAAGTTAATTATTATAAGTTATTCTACAATATTCTTTGTTAAATATATTTTTTTGAAATTATTATCCTGAATTTATTTGGTTGAATATCTGTGTTAAAAATTTTTATTTGCTGAAGAGTAAAATTATGATAAATTTAATATTTATTTAAAATCTTCAATTTATGAAAGACTTGTATTTAATTTTATCTAAATTCTCTTTCTTCTTAGTTTCATTAAGTTATTTTGCGTACATAACCTCTGCCATTAGCATTCTACAATTAGTAAATTGGTGTTTGAGTTTAGTAGATTACAATGCGAACAGGTCAGATTGTGTAAATATACAAAAACAGACCTACTTTATAAATGCAACATAATCAAGCTTTGTTTTTCTCTTTTTCATTTACTTGACAAATGCTGTTTGATATTTAACAAGTAATATAATTTTTTTTAAAAAGTCAATTCCTACTTAGGTCAACAAAGAAAAATTTTAATTTAGAAATTTTTTTCTTCGATATAAAACTAAAATTAATTAATTTTAATTAATGAATTAATATTTGAAAAAACTGTATTAACATCAAGTGTCATCCACTACAAGTTTTAAAAAATGTATTTGAACTTGAGTGGATGAATAAAAAGTATTTTATTAACGATTGAATCTTTAAAATTCCCTTTGTCGCCAAATTTATCGCCAGGTGCCCAAATCTGTAATGTTAATAGTTTTCGAGATATAATGAAAAACGCATTGTGCATGCGCAAAGATATGGCTAAAATATGGGGGTGCTTCGATGATCCCATGGGCCATCCATATACCCAAGAACCAAGTCTGTAATGTTAATAGTTTTCGAGATATAATGAAAAACGTATTGTGCATGCGTCATACAAAATATGAAATAACGGACAAACATACAGACAAGAAAGCGAATTAATATTGCATTGTCATCTGGTTCTGAGCTACGTTTAAAGTCTCCAGCTCATAGGGAAGTTAGTTTAAAATCGATTGCAAAATTTGAACAAGATATATAAATAAATATATATATATAGGGAGAGTGTGAGCTAATAGTAGGAATTGAAAAATAGTAATATATTTGTTTTTGGTGAAAAGTGTTAGATCTGGTTTGGTTTGTTTGTGATTCATAAATGCAAGAAAATGAAATATTAGGTACTTTGTTAATTGTGATTTAAAAATAAAGGAAAAGATTATCTTTTTTTAAGAAATATGTACTAAATTTTAGGTATAATTACATTTATTCTAGTTCATTCATTCAATAGCATTTTATATTTATTTTTGATTATGGATAGTTTATTTAATTCTGCAATGAATGTATTTAAGATTTTTCAATGAGGCAGCTGAAAAATTGTGTAAAGAAGGAGCAGCGGAACCTGCTGTTTCCATGGAAGTAAAAGCTTGCCATGAAGGCCAAAGTGACAAATAATATAACGTGGCATGTGAATTATACCATCTGGGTACAGTGTCGAACTTCCAATGATGTAAGAAATTAGCAGACTACTCTTCGCAGATTGATTGATGGCGATAAAAAATTACTTACATTTGTTCATGGCAGCAGAGTTTTCCCTTCCCTGGTCTCTACCAATTATTAGGGATGCAACGAATAGTGATTTGGCCGAATATTCAGCCAAATATTTTTTAAATAAAAAAATTAAGATTAAATAAAATTTGTATTTAAGATTAAATAAAATTTGTAGTAAGTTATTTGTTTTAAACTAATAACTTATCCTCATCTCATTTATGTAATATCTTCGGTGTTCACAGTTTGAGGGTCCAACGTGATCTTGCATGTCTTTTATTTTATCATAACATAATTAATGATGCCATGGATTGCAGTGACATATTAAGCTGTATCACTTATGCTGTGATTTTTTTTAAAATAAATGTACCAAAATGTAATTCTGCAATATTCTTTATTAATTATATTTAAAACAACATTTTATCCTGAATTTATTCTGCTGAATATCTGTTTAGCATTCGGTCAGGCATAATATTCTGGAAAGGGCCGAATAGGCTTATTTCATATTATATGTGTCTAAAACCAAACAAAACAGATTCTGTCCTGAAAATACTGAAAAATTATTGTTCTTGCATAATAATTTCAGGCTTTGCAATGATAAATTATATGTAACTTTAATAAATACACCTAAGCAACTTAAAATTGGGTAAATGTTAGGAGATTTTTTGTTAATAAATATATTGAAATGTAATTCTGCAATATTCTTTGTTAAATGTGTATTTAAAAAAATTATTAACCTGAATATTATTTGGCCGAATATCTGCTTAGTATTCGGCCTGCCAAATACTGAATAATTGCCAAATATTCGTTACATCCCTACCAATTATGTGACAGATCAGGCCTTATCTGGGACTGGAGGGGTCTGACTTTCATAAACATCCTCAGTTCTCTGTGTTTTTTTATTGTTATAAAAAAGTTGAGTGATTTGATGGACCCCAAGGAATTGGCAACAACATCATGTATTTAAGATCATTTGGTAATAAATAAATAATAATAAAATAAAAGTAAAAAAAGAAGCTAGATCAACACTTGGCATATCTATTTTTAATATTTATTGTTAACAGTAAATTTTAAACATATTTTCCTTAAAATACTGTGTTACATTCGGCATTTTTTACAGTAAATTAGTGTTGCATTTTATGGTTTTTGATGCATTTTTTAAAAAATTTTCCACAGCATCAGAAACATTCCTTACGTAGTGGTCACATCCCTGGATGGCTTTTTGTACATATACGATATTAATATGGATACAGGTGGAGCCTGCCAACTAGTTAAACAATACAGGTTAGTTTTTATTTATTTATTTTCATACATGAGTGATGAGTTTTAATGTGATTATTGATTTATTTGATCCTTTAACAGAATCCACCGATTATATTGCTTACATTAATTCCTTTAACTTGCTTAATGCCCAGCATCCTCTTTATTGGTCAGTTACATTTCACTTCTGTGGCTAAACTGAATGCATTCCATTGCTTCTTTTTTGCTTTGTTTAATAAGTCAGTGTGTATTACCAAACTCTAAACAATTTTCAACTGGCATATACCACTAGTTAGCCAAACTTTGAAGTTGAAGTGTCATAATTTAGAATTTTTTTTCCCCTTTGATTTATTTTTGAGGTTAATACAAGAAATTTGAAAATAAAATTTAAAAATAATCTTTATTTTTTAATATTATTTTACTACTTTAAAAATATTTTAATTATATATCTACAAAAGTTTTTTTTAAATATTATTCTAGTGATTTTTTGATAATTTTTCTGTAAAAAAAAAAAAAAAAAGACGAAAGGGGAAGGAAAAAAAAAGGGATTTAATTTGACTTTACAGTTATCTTAATATTGGTGTTTTTAACATAATTTAAAAGAAATTTACTGAAACCTTTGTTTTGAATTAATTTGGGCATTTATGGGTTAAAGCAGATAGTCCGAAATTTCCCCTTTTCAAAAAACATTCCTTTGTTGTGTTTTGGTGTTTTATTTTTACTTGCATCCAAAATTGTGGGAACTTTTGGAAAAAGATCAATTTTGAGATTTGGTTGCTCATAATTCCACTTATTTTTCACAAAATTATGCATGAATCAATGTGAAATCTTGTTATATTTATATTAAAGATTACCCAACCAAGTATTAAGTGATGTGGAAGAAATTTTGTAAATCTCTGTTTTTCTATGAGTTTCACTTTTCTTCTTTATAACTGCTGTTCTAAAAACTATCTCTTCATAAAAATTATTCTATTGTATACTTGATTGGATCATTTTTCTAGTGATATATGGATTTATGTAAAGAATGTTAAAAATTTTAAAAAAGGAACGTTAAAAGCCACTAAACCTTGGGAATACTCTTTTTCCCCAAAAGATTTCCACAGTTGTGGCCACTAGTATATATAATGGCATATTCATTCCAGTTTTTAAAAAATTAGGAGAAATATAAAGCATTTACAAAAATTGAATGAATGTGTAATATGAATGGGTGTTTCAAAGTACAAGTATTTTTTGATAAATGTTTCAAGAAATGCATGAGCTTTTTAAAGTAAGTGAAAATTTATACTGTTTCAAATAGGTTTACACAACCAGAATATCTTGCTTACAAATCATAAAGAAAAAAATGCATGTTTCAATAAAAATATTTTACAAAATTGCTGATGATTTTGACTTATCTGTTACATTTATTCTGAAAAAAATAAACAAATCAGAAAAGAGTAAAAGCAAAAAAACATCACTGCATTTACACCAAATGTTTTGGGAAGCACATTATGTGTGCTTAATTAATGTTACTATTTACTTAACTTCAAGAGAACAGTTTTTCTTGTATATTGAATTGTTATTAAGAAACTTACATTTTTTTCTTTCTGGTTTCTTTTCATTGCCAGAGTATATAACTTATTTGCAAAAACTTAGGGGATTACGCTTCAGTAATATGCATTGATTTTGAAATCTAAACATGATTAAAAAGTAGTTCATAATGTTGAATTAGAGTACTATGCTACTTAGTTACAATATTCTACCAATGTTTGAGTTCACTTTTCTTGTGTAGGTTGGAAGGACCTCCTCCAAAGACTCACCGCTCACCTGATAACAACCGTAAAAAATATGCAAACTTAGATAGTCAGAAAATTCAAGAGCGCTCATCGGAGTTGGAAGACAAATTACAACCCAGCAATGGTAAGATGGATGTTCTTTTGAGAATTTTACTCAATTTTCTCATTCATAATTAATATAATCTTATTTTTTATTTTATTGTGCTTTACACTGATGAGAAACAAAAACAACAAATTGAGGCTCTGGTGTTTTAAAAAGATTTAATTTATTCATTACCAAAGGGAGACCACACAAATACTCACTTTGAAATTCAAGGTGTAACATCAGGTCAAAGAACTTAGCCTTTTGTAACATAAAAATTTTAATTCAGATTATTTACATCGTATTGACAAAAAACATTGTTCAGTCAGACCCAAAATTTTTTAAGAAATCTTCGCAAAAAAGAATATCAATGATGTCTCCGATCTTTTTCGCCTCTCGCACAACCTCGTTTGCATCTTGAGCAAAAACATCTTGAAATAATTGGTAAAACCGTTTTCAATGTGTTCAAAATATCAATCATCCAAGGCAGTTTCAGTTTCGTAACAGAGGTATACTTAAAGTACTACTTGGGCACATCCAAGTTACTAAACTGCAAGATATTTATAGCTGCAATTGGGATGGACTTCTTAATTTTGAACCTCTGTTAGATGAAATGGTCTCATGTCCATTCAACTGGTTCGGTTACCATAATGGCATCAGGCACAGGGGCATGGGGCGGCTTTCTGCCGGATGACATGGACGACACCTGAGCTGGCACACCTTCTCCAAACTTCCACACCACACCAGTGGAAGGACGTTTGGCACAGTATGCATGATTTAGCATGCAACAGGCCCTCGTACACCACCATGGATCTTCAGTGGAATAGGGTTTCAAATTTAGAACCCTCCGGCTTCGAAGCCGAGATCTTATTAGACCACTTCTCACTTAACCCTTTGGCATACGATTTGATTTAACCTTCTAATAAGATGCCACCACCCATTTGGGATATTTATTTTTATTTAAATCTGTTTAACATGGTAAAGGGTACTTGTGACATTTAAGTGTGTAAGGGTGATTTTTGCATTTAAAATTAATTGTTACGCTGACTTAAATACAGATTTCAATAGCAAAACTTCTGTAATTCGATACGCATGTCAGAGTCGTCGTTGTAGGTTAAGGAGTTAAATTAATCTCAATTCCTATGTTATTTTATTATACCACTACTAGAAAAAATGGCCTTATAAAGGGTTAAATAGTGCTCTCTTATTGAAACCATGATTAATTTATTTGCTTATATCAGCTTTAAGAAATATTGTTTCTACAATGCTGGCAGCACTTACTGTAGAATTTGAAGCCATCAGAAATATGTCATATAAAAATTGGAATTCAAAAATTCAAACCTGGAACATTTTAACCATGCCATCACATTTTGGCTGCTGTCATGCTAATGGAAAGATACAAAAGATACTGATGAGTTTTAACCCAATTTGTAAAATGTCATGCTGTAGTATTCTTTTATGTATTTGCAAGTTTTTGTAATATTTATAGTTTTATTTAAAACTGAAAATGTGTATTCATGTATCTCATCGTTTGTGGATGCGAGCGGAGTGTTTCTGGCATTTATCTTTTCTCTTTATCCATCTTCTGTTTCTTGACGCTGATGCATTTATAGCAAAATTGTTATTTCTGTGTATCATGTTATGCGCTTCAACCCTTTCCAGCACATGACAGTAAATGTTTTGAAATATGATGAAAAAAACATGAATGGGTTTAGTTTATTGTTTAGACATAGAATTTGCTAAAAAAAAAAAAAATTAAAGTTGCCTCCTTCCGTGGGGAAGAGGGTGTCCCCCGCTGGGGACCCTTTTGAGGGCAGCCGTCTTGATACGTTCAAGAAATAAAGTTGAATCTTACACAAAATCATAAATTAATACTTCAAGGCTTTTGGAGGAAAATTTTCGAGTGAATTTGCTAAAATTGTAATCTTTAAGACAAAAAAAAAAATCCCATATTTTAGTCAAGAAATTGGGGCATTTTAAATGTAAAATTATCCCTAGTGCAAGCATATTTCATAGGGCTGCCATCTGTGTTCTCAAAAGTGAACGATTACCTACTCTTTCCATCAATTTTTCTGGTTTCAAATTGGAAAGTTTTTTTTTTTAGAAAATTTTAAATTTGATGTCCCCATTTGCGACCATTGTGCATGAAAGGGTTAACTCTCCTATCAGCAGAGATAGCCTTTTCTGTTTTTTGTGTTCATTTCAAGAGCAGATAATTTGTATTCATATGTATACTTTCGTAAGCATCCATGGGTAAAGTATTCTTTAAGGTTTCAGAGATTTGGTTAAATACAAAAAATTTTGTTCATTCACTTTTAAAAGCCAAGTTTTTTAACCTGAAAACAATAAGATAAAATTGGACACTTGGAGAGTTAAATTGATTGCATCAGAAATTGCCTAACCAATAATATGACCTGTTTGGCTTGTTGCAGCTCCGGGCCCTTCTTTGAATCTACAGAATTTGAGCCAAGCATTACAAGGTATAAAATATAACTAATAGTATTCTTTTATTCTTCTTATTTTTTCTCTTACTGTGTAATATTCATGAATGTATTGCATGAAACTTTTTATTAATCAAAGCAAATTTTTGGCAATAATTAAATTCATTTCCATATCTTTAAATATGAAAAAAAAAAGGTTCATCTTTAATTATTCATTTTGTGTAACATTTCGATAATTTTACTGAATCTATCAGTATAGCTGCATCCAATAAGTAGAAAAAAAGTCATTAGATTCAGTTAAAGTAATAATTCAATTTTCATGCATTAAAAAAATTAAAACATGCTTTATGTGCAAGTTTTCTATTTTAATTGAATGTTATGACTAGTGATTTAGTTACAAAATTAGCAGTGCTGGGACGCTGTAACCTTTGTGACAACAAATGTGCTGTTTTAAGGATATTTTCACAATTTTATATTATTTGTTTCTTGTTTAAAAAAAGTGCCAGTCCCTGGTTATGACCCTTCAATAAACATATGACATTATCTTTTAAATATAAGCTGAATCATTTGTTTGCTTCTTCATAAAAAAAAATGCATTTCACATTCTTCTCTTAATTCATAAAATAGCTCTTGGGCAAAATTTGCCAGTCTCAAATTTTTTTGTGATAAACGTAACGATTAAGCGATATCTGTTTCAAACCTCATTCTTGAAAGATGACACAACTATTAAAAATAAAACAGTTAATTAATTATTGAATTGTAACTGTTATTTTTCTCTGTTTGTTTTGAAGTTTTTGTTCTTATGTGCACCCTGAATTTAATCCAGTGTTTTAGTTTTAAATTTTGCATCTTTAATTTAAATAAAGATATGTTCTGGAAATTAAAGTGAGTAACCTATCATATAATACAAAAATTAACCAACAGAATTAAAATCCTATCATAGGACAAAATCAAGATGGTAATAGAAACAAATAATAATAAGAAGATTCCGTCAGAGGACTTTTTCAAAGGTCACCCCCTGCTGGGATTTTGAAATTCAGAATTGGGATAATTTTTTGTACAGAAACCAACTTAAAAAAAGTCAAAGATTCTGGATTCTTCTTCTTATTATTTTTTTTGTTTCTATTACCATCTGGATTTTGTCCTATAATAGGATTTTAATTCTGTTGGTTAATTTTTCTATTATTGTCACTGCATTCTTGGAAGCTGCTGCGCATGCGTTTACCTGACGCATTGTGTGTATTTTTTGTTATTCTTGTTCTTTTAGTTTTAGCTATTTTTTCCGATTCTAGTATAACCTATCATATGTTCCGCGTCTTTCAGAGGAAGGTTTGGGATCGAATACTCTTGAAGGGTGCTCGAAAAGTGTGTCCAAGAGTGATGGTCCTGAGACAGATGCGTCGCAACAGCATGCTGGTTTTGGTGATAATAATGGTTTCAATGGTGCTTTTGAATCTTGTGACTATTTTAATACTGTGAATTACAGTAATGACTCTAATGATGCACTACCCCCAATACTCACCCAAGTTGAACCGTGAATCTAGGCTGCTTTTTCTACTTCACTTCATTGGTGACTTTTGGACTCATGAATATGAGTAGAGTGGGCAAGTTACTACTTCCTGTTTTTCACATTTTGCATATTGCTTTGTTTTTTCAACAAGCATTTCATTGCTTTTTCAAATACTTGACTTTTTTTATGTGCATTTTATAACAAATAAAATTGGAGTTACCTAATCTAGGTATTTTGCAAAATGCTGTCGGTAGTTTTGTTGGTGTACATCAAAGCCTGCTACTTAAATCATCGAAAGGAATTGGTTGGTTTGCACGTTAAATCATTAAAGTAATGAAAGTCTATTGTCTAATTGACTGAACTTTCTTGAGTACTAGAATATATATCGTTGTCTAGTCTACAAAAACCTTTTGATGGACTATTTCAGTCAATTAGAATTTGCAATTAATTATTTCGTGATAATAACCTTTTATCTAAATATCAATAGGACAGCTGTTGGAGCTAGAAATCTATAAATTAATTTGAACTATTTATCATTTTGACTCAAAATTAATTAATTTAAACTGACCACATCTGAAACTATAGTTTTGGACTTGGTGACTTCTGCTTAAATGGGGACAATATATATATTTTTTATTTATATACCACCAAATAAAAAGAAATCATTCATAGACTAACTAATATAGTTGCAGTATAACAAGTTTCAGTTTTTCTTAAATTTTCATGAATGTATTTTCTCTTTTAATTTAAAGACTTATTATAGGTATGTTTTCCAAATTCTGCTATGAGTTTTTATTTTGGTATTTTTGGAGCCACAAATGTATACTGACTGAGATTTAAAAATCCAAATTAATTAATCTAAATGGTGTGTAAGTTTTGTGTAAGTTTTTCCAGATTGTTGAAACTGTTCCTCTCAATTTGGAAATGAAGTACAGCATTTAATGCATTTGCTAATTTCATTTTTATATTTAATGCATATGTCCGCATTATATCCATTGCATTATATGGTCATTTGACAGCAACTTTTTATTCTTTTTCTGTTTGTAATATTTAATGCAAAAACTGGATTTTGAACCTACTCTTGTCTTTTATAAAGTAAAGCATTGAGAGTTGATAACAATAATTAATTGGAGATTGAATTGAAGAATTCAGTAATCATCTTTGAATGCTCATTTTAAACTTTGAAATGGATCTAAAAATTAAAGCATTTTTAATGTTTGTAATGAATAAAGTTTTTCTTCATTTCACTCACTTTTTTCTCCATCGTAGAGGGAGGGGTCAATTAGAGTGTAGTATCAGATGGTAAAATAAAATTTTCTTTTCATAAAATTCTTAAACTTTTGACAAATATTGTTTTCAATGGATTTTAATGTGTAAGTTTGAAGTAGATACATTTGATACAAAATGAAAACTCGTATGTTGTAGAATTAAAGTGGAATTTTTCACTCTTTTTATTATAGTCCTCTTTGAAATCACATTTTTTAAGATTAATTCCTCGAAAAGTGGATTAATTTTAACTATTAAAAACTGATTTTAGAATAAATTTTCTTGTCATTTATGAATGATTGTTTATGCTCTGTGTAATAGAAGTGCTGTTCTAATTTTTAACAAGACTTTCAATTCAAAGCACTCAATAATCCTGAAAATTATACACACAGAAAAATAATATATATAAAGGCCATATTTTTAAAAAAAATTATATAACATTTTCTCTTAAAATTTGGTTGCAGTCATTTAGTTTTGGAATTTAATCGGTTCTTATTAAAAAAAAAAAAAAAAACTTGCAAGGATATTATGGCAATAGAAGAAGCAGTTTAACAAAAACAGTTGCTCTGTGCATTCCTCTTTAATTAAGAATCTCATTTAATTATACATTTTATATTCAGCTTCCATAGCTGCACTCCATATAAGTGTGTACACATAGTGTACTGTGCTACCAATGCTCTGTATACATAATGTACAGAGCATTGGTAGATAGTTGTTTTATTGTTATAAGTATTAATTTGGAGAGCTTCTAAGGTAGTGGATTCTAATACCAAAAGCACTCGCAGCATATGCTTTAATTAGATTCTTCAATATTGGTAATAAATATTATTTTAAAACCTCAAAACGATGCCAAACATTAGTTTAACTTTTTTTTCAAATAATTCCATTCAATTAAATATAAATTGTCTTTTCATTAAATGAAGCTCCATTTTCATATTTTTCTCCATGTATGTGGACAAATGGGGGTGCAAAATAATTTTTCATATATAAATGGAAAGTTGCATAATTTTTTTCAATTTTTAAAAGGGTCGTTTTTGAAGAAAAGAGTTAAAAGCTCCGATTTAGATCATAATGAGATTAGTCACTCATATGGAATGTACAACCTAAAAACAATAATGGAATATATAGTATACTCAAATTATATTACTCTTGTGTTAATATTAAAATAGGCATTGCTTACTTTTGAATATGCTCTGTACAAAATTGTACAATTGTTAGATTTTGTCAGATGACATTTCTGTTATTAAAAATGTTTAAATCATTGTTCTTGAAAAATGTGGAAATATTTTACAGTTAATAGTCCATTATTTATGACTTATAAAATATTGAATGTTAGCTTTTCTGTGTAGACTCTTTTAAAAATAAAATTGCTGCAAAATTAAAATTTACTTCTATCTCAAAATCATATCTACTATTTTTTTTATTTATTTTTGAAGCACAAACTATTTGAGAAGCTTTCATAATGAACATGACTCAGTCTTTATAGAAATGTCTGATTATTTCCATTAATAAAAAGGAGTTTTATATAATCACTTTCTTATTGATTTTTGCTCTAATAACTGTAAAATTAGCAACTGTATATCTGCAACCAAATCTTATGTCTTTCTTTTATGTAAGTAAATTAGCTAATGCAATAACTAAACTCTGAGTTATAAGTCCTTTAAACTTATGAAAGTATTTCATTTTTAAGCTGTGAACACATTTCTCCAAAATTCAATGGAGTTGTTTATTATTACTCTGAATATCTTCATGCATATGAAAATGATATAGTATTTGAAATTCAATATTAGAATAAGTTGCTTCATTCTATTTTTATAAATCTTTCTTTCTACTTCATTGCTTACAGTGTAATATAATTTTTAATTCATAATTGTAATGTATAAATCTTTGAATTAGAAGATAGTTCTTTCATTGGTTTCAAATTTTAATTGCAAAATAATATGCATTTTGCTTTTATTTATTAGGGTATTCACTCTAATTGTTGCACAATAGCTACTTTTTAACCCTTTCGCATTCTTTGGATTTGCAGTGAAACCATACATTGAGAATTTTTTACTGTGCATGGGCAAAAAGTAGTATGATTTCTCTTTCACAACTTAAAAGCCAGATATATAGGCCAACTTGTATAAAAATTCCAGTTCAATACAGTTAGTATTTACAAAGATATCGGCATTGCAAGAGCTAAATTGCTTTGAATCTCTAAGGGAAACAAAATGATGAGGGTTCTTGCACAAATTGATATTTTTTAAAACTGAATCTTCAAAAGTAGTATTGAATTTTATGAAGGTTGGATATCCTGAATACTCAAGTATACTTATAAATTAAATACATAATTTAAATTGCATTTCGATGATAACTTATTCAGAGGGAAAATAGCTCCTTACCGTTCATTGGTTTCACTGTGAAACCACAAATTTCTTGAAAATAAAAAATACTAATTTTTTTTCCTTTACATATTTATGATCAGCTGCATGTCTAATACTCAATTTTGAAACAAATTTAGTAACTTTCAAAACGAAACATGTATTGAACTTGAAAGGGTTAAACCATTAGCAATGGGTATATAATTCCAATTGGAAAAATACTATTAAGTGGCATAAAGGATTATATTTTATCTTGTTTGAGATCTAAGTTTTTATTGAGTCCCTTGGTTATATTTAGTAAAATATTAATACTAATATAAACTGACACACTAACATTTTAAAAACAAAAAAGTTCAACTCTTCTAGGACTAAAACTAACCAAGTTATGAAGCTTTGAATTTTATTATTTTAAGCCAATCAACGACTGTCTTAAGCAAGTGCTATGTATCAATTGGTGAATCCCCGAGGTGGCCATTGAAATGGTCTAAATTGGTGACGTTCAAGGCTCCATAACTCAGTCGGTTTTGGTTGCAGAAGAGTAGAATTTTTTTGTGTTTAACCCGTCGGAACACGCGCTCCATTCTGCTACATCAGTTCACGTGCTGGACAAATTTTACCCCATTCTTGTTCATTGCATAATATGCTTATGATGTAAGATTAGGTTAAAATAAAGCTTTTTTATTAAATTATTAACCAATCTGAAGAGTTAAAAACAATTTAACACGACACTTTTTGGCATATGTTGACGAAAATCGACTTTTAGTTGAACATATATTTTTACTGAAAAATTTACACATAAAAGTTTCGACTGACGAATTTTGCGATAAAATATATAAAATTTCTACAGCTGACTTTTTTAAAGTGCACATAATAGGTGTATCAATATTTAGAAATACATATTTGATATTCTCTATATCGAAACTTTTTGAGTAAACAATGTCTAAAATTGCTACAAAATTAATCGATATAATTCTACTAATTGCCTAATATATGTACTATTTTTTATAAAAATATAACTTTGCCTCATTTTAGTCATTCCATCTGCTTATCGTTTGAAAAATGTTCACAAAATATGATAATATGCCTTTTACAGATTAGTTTACATCAATCTGAACAGGACACTGATATTTTTCTGTCATCATTTCTGGGGTACATATCGCAAAGTCCGGATCCACTTTTTCTGAATTTTTTCTTGTTCAAGTTATTCTTGTTCTCCCGCTAATCTCTTCACACCAGTTCTAAATTCTTTTTCTCATTTGTAAGTGCTCATTTCGCCCCCCCCTCCCCCGTTTTGTTTCTCAATTCTAAATTAAAATGAAACGCGAGCACACATGTGTTGCAAAATTTCTCCCATCTGGTATTATTGCAGTAATAAAACCAGATTTTCTGAATGCAAAAGAAATTCCTTTTGACCATCTTTTTATGACCTTGAAAGGTACCACATGTATAAGAACTGTCATTTAAAAATAACCCCCTTTTTTAAGCCAAAGAAAGTAGCTGGGGTAGATTTTGTCCTAGTGCGTGTGCTGACAGGTTTAAACGTTAGTGTGTCAAGAATATTTTACTAAATATGACTGTATAAAAAGTTAGACTTCGTAATTTTTTCAGCTGTATATTTATTGACTCAAACAGCATGAAATATAATTCTTCATGTTATTTAAAGAATTTTACGTTGGAAGTATGTGCTTGTCTGCAACGGTTTAGAAATTAGCTATTGGACCTCGACACCCTGTATATAAATGTGTGAATAATTTGTTTTCTGTGTAGTTTTCAAAATTTAATAGCTGAAATTACATTAATATTATGTGAAAAATATCTGATTGTTAGTTTCTAAAAATTTAAAACTAATTTAATGTAGCATTAATCCTTTTTTTTTTTTGTATTAAAAGGCATAAATAATTCTAAATCTAAAATTTTTGTTCAGTGGACTGTAGTAATATTTATGAAGTATAAATATTATTGTAAAACTGAAAATCTTTCTTGAAATGAAAAGATGTCTTTATATCCCTAATTAGTTCACACACACACCTTCTCTTTCTGTAAGCAACTCATTTAGCAGTCATAGAATTGTTCTATTCTTACCTTAGCATGCAACTGGATTCAGAAAATCTGCCAAGAATAGCTTTTGTTATTGTGTTCAAAGCTTTCATAACATTCATCTTTGTGACAGAAATGTGCAATAAATACCACCACATTCCAAAGATAAGTTTTCAGTTGATGTTTTAAAATTAAGGCTTGAGATTTGAGATTCTGTATATTTTTTCTACATTTGCATGGTATGATCACTATTCGTAACAGCAAAGCAATTATCTTGAAGTATATATTGTACTAATGTGAAAAATGAATGGAATTTATTTTTTGTACCATGATAAGCACTGCATATAGGGTTCTATTCCATGTTGATGTATGACCTGGAAATGGTTGGAAATTATTAAAAAGTTAATGCGAATATCTTCTTGTTAAAATGTTATGCAATATTTGTATATACTAGAATGCTGGTTTTTCACAGGTGTGAATCAATCTATTTTTAATGAAGTGAAATTTGCACTTAAGAAATTCTATGAGCTTTGTAAATGGAAACTTAAATAAACTGTGAATATTTTGAACACTTGTCTTTATTTCATTTTTTTTTCCTTTCCTCTTTTCTGTTGAATTGAATGTATAACACCCATTAAAAAATTAAATCCTTCAATCATACTCTTTTAGTTCAGTTTGAAACTGCGAAAGGCTATTTTTGAATGTGGACAGAAATTGAGAATAACATCTGAGCTGGCATCGCCCTATCCAAATCTACACTACATCAACATGTTATTCTCTTTTACTAATATCTTCTGACTAAAAAATCACCCATCATGGCATGACTGGTGCAAATTGCCTCTTCATTCGAGAAATTTCCCATCAAATTTGACGTGTTTAAATAGATATATGTGCGAGAGAAATGTTTAACATTGATTGAAAACAAATAAAATAAACATATGTTTCGTGACAGGAAATGTTTTTTTATTTGCATATTATTTACATATTTCTTTATTCAAAAAACCTCTTGGTAAATAATGTCCTGTGTGAAGTATTTTTTGTTTAACAATTTTTCTTGTACTTAAAGATGTCTAATCAAAACAAAGCATTTCTCTGCTTGTCAAACATTGCCAAAAAATATTATTAAATTATATCGTCATGATTGCAAGTAATAATCAGATGCATCGTAGCGTCCAAACTATATCACGTCCAAACTATATCGTGCATGATTTACTACTTTCTATTAAAAAACAGAAATTAATTTGAAATATATGATTAATATAATTTAAAATTTCTCGGGAACTATGGATCATAGCGAGATAAATTTTATATCAACCGATAGCAAATTTTATTTCACTATTTTAGAGCTATTAAATTTGAAATTAGAACGACAATT
This sequence comes from Araneus ventricosus, assembly GCA_013235015.1. NCBI lineage: Eukaryota > Metazoa > Arthropoda > Arachnida > Araneae > Araneidae > Araneus > Araneus ventricosus. The sequence goes on along the minus strand of BGPR01003172.1, from coordinate 66,324 downwards.
ACTCTTTTAAATGACTGAAATTTAGGTTCTCTAACAATGAAATAATGCTGTTTAACATCTTGCAGTGCTATGGCATGAGTTTTATTGTTGGTGACGTCAGAGCGTTACCGAGAGACAGATCTGGGCTATTCTATTAGTAATTAACACTAAGCCTGCAATGGCACCATTTTCCAATAGCAGTTAGATTAAATCAGTGAAGTGTTGGTACATTTAAATGTTAACCCTCTGACAATGTATCCTGTGATTTCTGTGGGTTGGAAGCAAGTCTATTTTCTGCTGCATCTTGTGATTTTCACACGCTAATGTGTTTATTGAGTACTTTTATAGTGTTGGATCATATTACACTAATAAAGCTTTGCATATAAATAACTCCCTTGGCTCAACAATATTTGAACATGTTTGCAAACATTGCATCTAAATACTGATTTACAAAAGTTACACAGTAGGAGGGTTAATAACTACATGCTTCATGAAACCTAATAAACACAGTAGAACTTAGCTAATTCGAAGCTGGCAGAACCATAATAAATGTTCTATTTATCCAAAAATTTGAATTAAGGAAAGTTAGACCTGTCAATTTTAAAACTAAAATTGGCAATAAAGATTTACTTTTAATGTTTGACAGTTTTATAAATATATTACAATTAAAAATAGTTTTAGAAATCATTTTATTAAACATACAGTATGCAGCACTTTGAATAAAACAACTGTACAATAAAACTTCAAATTAAATAATACACATCTAATGTGCTGAAAGTTTTTCTTTTTAAATGTGAAAAATTTTTAATTGCTTTTTTGTTTGAATACATTACACAGCAGTATGTTCCACTGTATCATTAATGTCATTGATCCAATGAAATTGCTGCAAATGAGTATACAAACTACTACCTAACTGAATTAACAATGTACACTCAGCAGGATCAAATGGTACCACATCAAAAACTCCTTTTGTGGTTTTAGCTGTAGCTTTTCTACATATCAACTGAAATAAAAAGTGGATGCAGAATGTAATAAAATTCATACCCACAAGTTTATTTATATTAGTTGGGGATTCCAAACCGATTTCAGACGCTGTTTATGGCAATTTATAATGCAGCAAAACGGTAATGCTGGCTTACAAATTTTAAAACTCCAATCAAGATCCCAGAAACTGAAAAGCCAAATTTTGTGCCTTAATTTAATGTTATGCCAATAAAAAATTATAAATTTAGCAACTATTATGGCACAACCATAGGTTATTCGCATAGATTCGAATTGCTGTCGAATTTTATTTTCTATTTTTAAAATATACAGGGTGTCCCAAAAGGTCATTTTCAAACTTCAAGGGTAGGTTAGGCATAGTTACAATAGAACATGGGGAGCAATTGCTACAGGTGGCTCTTTGCCAGTGAATTAAGTAAAAGAAAAGGATACATCAGATAAAGTGTACAACACAAGTTTAATAGAGAACAAATTTACAATAGTGCAACAACACAGTTGTATAAATCACACGCAAAATGTGTATAGCTTTGGACAGCAAATCCTTTGCCCTTGCATTAAATACTCCAAAGGTTTGTACTACATCCAATTTGCCATCGCATCGGTCATAATGCATACGACTAGTAATAGCGTTTCTCATACAACTAACTGTGTTGTGCTATTGTAAATTTGTATTCCTCCCAATCTGTGTTATACATTTTATCTGGTGTATCCTTTTCTTTTACTTATTTGACAAAAAGCCCTCTGTAGCAGTCGCCCTTACTGTTTGCAATGCCATGTTCAATTTTAAAATCGCTTCTTTCTGTATACCAGACCTACCTAAAGTTTGTAAAAACCTTGTATATTGCAATATTCTTTCAAAGATATACACTTAGCCCTTGATTTACATAATGCATTGTTTCCCAACAAATTGAGTCTCGATTGCAATTGCGCAGTTCAAATGTACATTTCACTTTGAAAATCTACATATATAAAAGAGGAAAGTATCTTTGTGTGTTCATTTTTTGGTTCTTTATGCATGCACACACCGTTGGACTTACGGCAGGGTCATTCCATGTCAAATCAACACACTCTATAAACCTCACCATCTCGGATTTTCATGAAATTTGGCAGAGTTGTACTATTGGTATAGACTTGGAAAAATACAAAATTTCATCAAGATATGTGGACTCCTTTTTGAATTACAGCAATTTAAATTTTCAAAAATTTGCCCAAAAACAGCAAACGGAAATTTTTTGAATTGCTCTAGGAGCTCTTCTAATTGAGCTGGAGAGCTGGGACAGGTGTCATTTTACAGCCTTTTGCATGCTCTTTCCAATGGTACACAACATACTATAGGTTAGTATTCAAAATTTTTTGTCAAAATTTAAATTAAAATTTTTATTTTAAATTTTTCAAAAAGTACATATTTTAAAATTTTCAAATTAATTCCATGAGTAGTTTGTATTGTTGTAAATCACCTGGCAAAATATTAATTTGGGATGACAATGGGTTAATAGCTAAAAAAATTTTAAACTGAAGCTTGTTTTTCATTAATCATCACAAGAAGGCTAATATTTACACTTCCGTGAAAATAAATATGAATGCTAACCTGAAGGAAGAACACAGTAATTAGTCTAAAATAATTAAATCGTACATATTTGTATTTGGCACAAAACTTATTAGCTCATACTTTAAGAATAAACAGATAAAATAATGACAGTAAAGGTACAAACACAAATCAATACAAAATTAAAATAAGATATAAACAAAGCATCTGGAGCATGCTAATGCTGCAAGCAATCAAGATCACGATGAAAATACAAAAAAAACACCTAACATAATTAATGAAATTCTTAAGAAATTAATATTGAACAAGGAAGGAGCAGTTTTCTGGACAGCAAAAGGAAGAAAAGTTCATCTGGTGGCTTCTTTAAACTGCTCCTTCTTTGTTCAATCTTAATTTCTTAAGAATTTCATTCATTATATTAGTTGTTTTTCATACTTTAAAAGAAGCTTACAAGCATTTCAAAGACAAGTTTCCTTGCATAAAAATAGGTTTCTCTAAATTTGCCGAGTTGAGATGGAAACATTGTGTGTTAGCTGGTCAAAGTGGCACACACTCTGTTTGTATGCCTAACTTACCAAAATGTCAAATTGATTATAGACAATGCTAAAATGAATACTGTAACAAATGGCAACATAAAAAATTGCAAGCAATGCCTACCAAAAGTATTTTCTAACCCATCAACAACTGATTGCAACATATGGGGAGTGTTTACTGTCCGAGTGAAACTGAGATAGGTACAATTTTGAAAGAATCCTTTGCTGTAAATTTGATTGAACAAGTTCCACCAGTGGGTTTCAGTTTGCCAAAGACAAGTTTCCTAGAGATCCTTTCCTTTCTAAAAACCTTAGAGAAATCTTCAGAAAAATGTATTGATTTATTCTGCAGCAAATTGTCTTCTTTGGTTCACCACAACTTCATTGCCAAACAATAGGGAGCATTCTTTAATTACAGAAAAGGATATCTCAGAGTTTGCTGTCACCTGTGATTTTTTTGAAAATTATAGCATAGCAAGATTAAGCACAGAGGTATCACTGGACAAGCCAACAGGTCACAATCCATCCTTTTGTAATATATTTCAAACAGGAAAATGAAGTTGAACATGTTAGTTACGTAGTTGTTTCTGACTGCCTACAACACAACACAGTTGCTGTTTACACCTTTAAAAAAACTCCTACCCTTTCGGACATCTAAATTTCAAAAACTTCCAAACAAGATTTTTTTATTTTTCAGACAAGTCTGCCACCCAATACAAAAATAAGAAAACTTTTTGAAGTTCTGCTTTCATGAGGAAGATTTTGAAGTGAAAGCAGAGTGTTATATTTTGGTCACAGAACATGGAAAAGGATCTTGCGAAGGAATAGGGGATTCAATAAAGAGACTGGCACCTTGTGCTAGTTTACAATGACCATATAAAAATCAAACTCTAACCCCACAACAACTTTTTGAGTGGACTGTAGAAAATATTACCAAGGTAGATTTTGCCTACTCAACCCAAGAGGAATACGCTGAATCAGAATTGTTCTTGAATAGTCACTTTGATCAAGCATTGGCTATCCAAGGAACCAAGTAATATCATGCATTCATTCTCAAAACTACACCAACATTATTGGTGAAATACTTTTCATATGATTTGCAGGGTTGGGAAAAAGAAGTGTCAAAATATCCAAATAAACTGAAATTAGAAGACATATCAGGTTACATCACCACAGTCTATGAAGGAAACGGGTGGCTCGGCTATGTTTTGCAGAAAAATGAAGAATTTGATTAAGTAAAAATAACTTTTCATCATAAAAGCTAATAAGTATTCGGCCAAAGTACAAAAACATATACAATTTAATTATTTTAGACTAATTACTGTGTTCTTCCTTCAGGTTAGCATTCATATTTATTTTCATGGAAGTGTAAATATTAGCCTTCTTGTATTATTCAGCTCAATACAGGGAATTAATGAAAAACAAGCTTCGGTTTAAAATTTTTTTAACTATTAACCCATTGTCATCCCAAATTAATATTTTGCCAGGTGATTTACAACAATACAAACTACTCATGGAATTAATTTGAAAATTTTAAAATATGTACTTTTTGAAAAATTTAAAATTAAAATTTTAATTTAAATTTTGACAAAATATTTTGTATACTAACCTATAGTATATTGTATACCACTGGAAAGAGCATGCAAAAAGCTGCAAAATGACACCTGTCCCAGCTCTCCAGCTCAATTAGAAGAGCTCCTAGAGCAATTCAAAACATTTCCGTTTGCTGTTTTTGGGCAAATTTTTGAAAATTTACATTGCTGTAATTCAAAAAGGAGTTCACATATCTTGATGAAATTTGGTATTTCTCCAAGTCTATACCAATAGTACAACTCTGCCAAATTTCATGAAAATCCGAGATGGTGAGGTTTATAGAGTGTGTTGATTTGACATGGAATGACCCGGCAACCAAATCTGACGCAGTGATGGATTAGCACAGGAGGGAGCCTTAACGCCAAAACAATTATTTTAAAATTCGAATTTGATTTTTATTTATTTAATTAAATAAAGAGCTATTTTTAAACGTTATTCGCCAATAACTTCTGAAATACTTATGGCACGAAAATTATTTTTACATCACAAAGAGCAAAAAATTATTTTTTGATCGATACCAATTTAATTGTTGTACAATGTTTTCTCTAACTGTAATTAACGTTTCAAAATTAATTTTAAACCACAATTTGTAACAATGCTTTTATTGTTATGAAATCAAATTTAAACCAATTTGTTTCATCAAATCCTTTATTCACGTGTTTTTACCACTGTTAAAGTTAAGAAAAATATTACTTTTTTAGGTCAAGGTAGACTTCTTACTTCCGCTGTTATTTCATAGCATGCACTTAACTTCCATTTTTATTTCGTAGCTTTTAACATGCACTCAAACATCCGATGACATTAGTTTGGTTACTATGCTATGTTTCATTTAAATTTCACAAACTTTCAAATCAGTGTGAAGTGGCGTAGCAATTGGGAGTAAGTGAAGTATAGATGTCGCAGATGCCAGTTTTAGGGGCACCATGGAGACAAAACATTACTGCATTTATGCCAGTTTTTAAAGCAAAATATGATTCGGGGGCATAAAAATAATGCCATGCCCCGAGGGCCATTTGCACTTGCTAAGCAAATGACAACTGGGGTAAAAAAATCATATTCCTATGCACCACTTATCCACGCTGCAACACTGGCCATGTTGACAAAACATTAATATGTTTGAGTCACTTTTTAAAGTGAAATACAATAAGGAGTCAAAAAATACCATGCCCAGAGCGTAGTTTAAGCAAGTTAAGCCTCTTATGATGAAGGGGGGGGGGGGAGGAGAAAAAATCATAGCATGTTCCAAGCACCACTAACCCTTGGTACACCACTGTCAGTATGTACAGTCATTGAAGGTTAACCGAGTCCCGTTCCTACCGAAGGGAGAGGGCCTAGGGAGAAAATGAAGGAATGATGCTTCCGGTCAGGCACTCGAACACCAAAAAGATGAGAATAAACAGTAAAAAGCATGATGTAAAGTATTTCTGTTGTCTCCATATAAATGATCGGGATAGGAAGATGGAATTCCTAGGGTTGTCAGACTCGTGTGAAGTGCTTCAAAGTACAGAGACAAAAGGAAGAGGTTAGCTGCTGATAGAGGGATCAGAGACACAGGAGAGGGCAAAAGAAAACCAATGAAAGATGTTACAGTGAAAAACTGTTCATTCAAACCATACTGTTATAAGGTGATAAAAATGTTATATTTGAAAGTTTTAATTCAACAAGAAAGGATTCAAAGAAGATTTACGTTTGTTGGAGAAAGGTAGGGACAATATTTGTTGGAAAAAAACAGGAGGCCGGTACATGAAAAAATATAGATCCCGAGCAACGGCGGGATTTCAGGTAGTTTATGTAATAAATCCACATGAAACAAGTGGTAGTATATTTATGCTACTATTTGGATCTGCTTCCCATTCATTTTCATATATTTTTACACAATTCAAATGCAAAATAAATTACAAATTTCACTTTGATAAAATAGCATTTTTTTTTATTTCTCAATAACTGTACACCAGTTTCCTTCATCATGATAGGAAGACACAATTTTTCCACCACATTTCAAAATGAGAGATTCCAGTTCTCCTTGTTTAAATACATGGTAATATCTATGAACTTTTTGAGTATCTGGTGAATCATTTGATACTTTAGTCCATGGAACTAGGATATCTTGTTGCCTAAATCCAGTCCTATTTTTATGTACAGGTAAACAAGCCGAATCACAAACTTTGATTGAATCGGCTTCTTTTTGTGAAATGTTCTCACTGGTCATTTCTGACTGTGGCTTAATGTATTTCGAGACTCCTTGTTCGAAGGCCCACACATATATTAAGGCTTTCCCTTTTGGAGTCAAAACTCGCATAATTTCTTCTATGGCTTTCAGTCTTCTTGCCTGAAAAGAAATAAACTATATTTGAATATTTAATAGTCTTTTTAAACTGAATATAGTAAATAATCCTAAACAACAGCAAAAAGCTTTATTTGTGAAAAATTTCTTTTGACGGCAAGGCAGAATTTTAGAACAGGAGTGATTTATATCCTACTGCTCAAGATTATCATGTGGTCAAATTTCTCACTTTCTTAAGTGAACAGTTTTTGTCACTGCTTCTGATATGAGAGTAGAGGATGATCTGAATTTTCCCAGGCAGTATTTGATAGCTAAATACAATTTTGTTACCTTATCTACATATATATAAATCAAACACCATCGACTCACTCATTACTAAATCTTCCAAATTAAAAGGCCATGATGTTAAATTTAATTATGTGGGTGCAATGGTGTACAGTTTTTAGATGTTAAAATGTTCACATTTATTTCTGTACAGTTGATTATTTTGCTTTTATATTTTTAAAAAATGGGTGCTTCGGTGAGTGGAAGTACGACACAAGCAAAGCTTCTCGCGCTTTTCTAAATAACAAAATGTATAATGGTAGAATCACACTCTCTTTTTCTTTCTTTCACTTCATTTCAGAACATTTCAAAATTATATATTTATAATTTATGACTAAAACAGATTAAAAAAATGTAAGGCATACAAGCAGTTATTGAGAAAAAATTATTTAATTTTTATTAATTAGTGCATTGAAACAAAAATCTAATCACCCCCTTCTGAAGCCTGCATTAAGAAGCTTCACTTCAAAATGAAACCGGTTATTTCTCATAAAGTTTTCTGAAATCAAAATTGATATTTTTATTCAAAAAATACAAAAAAGTATGTATTTTTAATAAAGTTATTTACTCAAAACATCGCATAGTATATATGCAGTAGAATAAGATAAATAAAAATTACACATTGCATTTTTCTTTTAACTAAACACCATGAGCAATGAAGAAATAAATGTTTTTAAAAAGTTTAAACATTTTTTTTTTAAGTGAAACAATTTTTCTAAACATTTTTACTCAACTTGAACTTCATCAATCTATATAAATAAAACTGAAATGCCAATTTTTTTGTACATTGTAGAAATCCAATCGACTGAATAGATTTTCTTCAAATTTTACTCACGAATGCCATGAAGTATAAAGAAGATTTTACCAGTGGCAGCTTTTCAGCTCAAAAAAGAGCAGTGCTGCAAAAGTTGTATAGACCTAAGTTATGGTTAATTTTGTGCTGATTATTTTGATATATAATGATGTTATACTAAAAATTGATATTTTTTTAGTTATAAGCAAAAAAATTTTCATGTTTTTTGGCTATAACTAAAATTCCAACAAAAAGTTATTGGTGGCAAACCTCAGATTCGTAATCAGCACCCCAAACAACTCCTCCAGAATTGGATTGCAAAAAACGACTGAATTACTGAGAAAAAAAGCCAAATGAGGAAGTCGCGCCAAGCGAGAGATGAGAAAAATGCAGCTCAAATAAATGCAATTTCAAGCAGAGAAAGGGTTGCTTTTCTCCCACTTCCCCTTTGCTTATTGCATTAATTTCAGATCCTCAGGAGGGGCAAAACTTACTGCAGCTCTGGTCTCTCTCAATTCTTTATTGATTTTCTGTCTTCTTTTTAAGTCTTTTTTTTTACTTTTTTTGCCATTTTCGTTCATCACTGAATTCTTAGAGGAAAAGTAAGCCAATTAGAATAAAAACGAAAATGCAGTATTTTAAAATAATCTTGGGAGGGGGGACTGCAGCTCTTATGGATGAGCCGCCAGTGGATTTGTGACAATTAATTAAATAGTTTTAAGTTAATAAATATAACATTTTTCCGCTCTGCATGCACAGTTGGAAATTAGTTTAAATAAGTTTTTAGAAATCTTTTGGTTCAATTGATATTCTAATTTTAAGCTTAAAAAGTTTCAGACAACATAAAAATTTTGTTTATTATGAAATTTTGTATAAAAATATTTTTGACGTTAAAACGCATTTTTATTCCGAGTAATGCCGGGTATATCAGCTAGTATACAATAAGGAAAAATACCTCGGTTGACATATGATGTATCACAGCAATGCAGATCACGAAATCAATCGATTCACTTCTGAACGGCAAAGCCAAGCAATCCGCCACAACAGCCTCAACATTTCTCTTGGAGCAAAGTTGAACCAAATTGTATGAAGCATCACATCCCATCTATTAAAAGAAATAATGAGAGGGTTAATGACTGAAATCCTTAAATGCATATAAAACATTAAACTGAAGATGCAAATCTAATTAAGCAATCTAATTAAATAAAAAAAAATCTTTAAATACAGGGTGTTTCAAAACTCTATATAAAGAAGAACACAAATTTGTGTACAGTGTATGGTCGTTACTGAAGTGGTACCCAGAAATGATGAAACACAAGAATGACAGTGAAGAAATTGGTGAAAGCTGATGAATACAAGGAACAAATTGTGAAATCCCAAAAATGTGAAGATCAGCATTCATGTTAACATTTCACGTCACAATAAACACAATCTGTGTACATTGGTGCAAAATACCTGGCATGTCTCATATGGAAACTGCCACTACAAAAATTCTCGCTACAAGATTCTCATTAGAAATCGATGGTAATGTTGTCCTTGGTGAGGATGACACTACTAACAGGACAAAGCACAGGCATGGAAGATTGGGTGACTGAGCTAAACATTCAACCGAAACAAGTGATTTGTGTTTATCTACATGTATCCTATCACCTTTTAAAGTTTACACCAAAATTCTTTAAACTCTCTGTATACTTGAAAACTAAAAGAACATTAAACTTTTTATCTTTATTTTCTGCGGTTGCTTTTATTTTAGACATCTTTTATAAGAATTTTAGCAGCAAAATGATAAGCCAGATTATAAAAAAAATGTCTGCACACATGCAATGAATTCATTCTATTCATGAAAGTCAGATGAGAAAAGTGAAAATATCCATTTTCTTGCTCACTGCAGTCTAACTAAAAGACAACAGCAATTGGCGAGGTTTTCGAAATGAGAAAAGATTTGATTCGTAAAATAATGACTCCATTTCAATTTACATTATTTTTCAACTGAAGTAATTCAAAACACTGAATATAAATGTATGTGAAATGCTGCATTAAATTTAGGAATAATTTACAGCCCATGTGAAGCATCTTTCAAATATATTTAAATCTTGTGGTGTACTAAAAAAATTATGTGAAATAAAGGTATATTTTGTTAATATTTCTGACTAACACTAACACATTTTTTAGACCTCTGAAACATTGGAATGTGTTGAATACAGTGCATTTCATTCACGATAAAAAAAATCAACTGAATCATTCCCAATTGCAAATATAATGAAGCTTGGTTAATTTGATACTGAAGGGGTTACAATAAACATTTGAATTATTCAAAAATTCGATTAAGAAATCCGAGTCTAGAAATGAGTTCAGCAAAAGTAAATGACGGTTTTTACACTAAAAATGGCAGTAATGGCTTATTTTTTAATATTTAACAGTAATAATAAATAATATGTAGTTAATATAAATAAACAGTATTCAACACTTTGAAAGTTTTGTATAAATGTGAAAACTTATTTAACTAACTAAAGAAAAAAAATTCAGAAATAAAAAAAAATTAGTTTTGATTTCAAATTAAGAAAAATAAATTCAAATTATATGCAATATTTTAGCATTATATCAATAGAGAATTCGAGAGACAAAGAAAAATTTGAATTATCGACTAAATAGAATTAAAAATGATCAAATTAGCCCATTCTCACTGTACTTGCTTCCACAATGAAGCTAAAGACTTTTCTAAAACTATACCAAATGATAAAATCCAAATAAACTACATACTTCAAAACATCCAGAGGTAAGGTTCAAATTTTTTCCATTCCCACATCCGACATCTAGAACGACACAGCCTGGGGGAATGTCTTTCAGGAAAGAAGCAACTTTGGGCCATGGTTTGTACCTTGTGTTACTAAAATGGTCAGCAATAACTTCATATACCTGCAAAATGAAATTATGAGATGCTTATCAAATAACTTCAAAATTTGATTCAGAAATTTAAAAAAAGTTATATTCTATTAAATTCAGATTTTATATAAGCAATTCAGTCTTAAAAAACCATAACAATATAAAAAAAACTTATTTTTTCGTTATGGTTTATTTTTATTTATGATATTCAAAGGATTTCCCAGAAACTAGGAAATCACAAGTACACTTTGTTTTATCCATATCACAAACAGAAGAATATATATGATGTTGTATTCTTATAAATTATATGTTACAATTAATACATATAATTTGTCTTATCATGATCATCAATTAGCTCTTTTTATATTTTAACTTGGAGAATTCCTTCGATCTTTTTTTATTTTATTTTTTTCAATTGTCCTGAATTAGCCAAGTACCAAAATCTGAATTTCTAAAAAATCTATTTCTGTTTAAAAATACAAAATATATCATGGTTTCTATTTTAAAAGTTGAGAGTTTTACCTGATTAACATATTTATTTTCTAATTCTTGGGCTTTTTCATTACTTACAACATCTTTAAGATCTGGTCTGTAAAAAAAATAAATATTCTTATAATGAATTCAACCTACAAAAAAAATAATCACTAAGTTTACAAGTTTAGAATACACTAAGAAAAGATAGTATAAAAAGGATGTTAGAAATTAATTTTCTAAGAGGAAACTTTGAAATACCATGTGGTTAAATTAAAATAACCTTAATCAGAGAGAGAGAGAGAAAAAAGAATAAATCAATGATAAAATATACTAATATATAATTAGCATGGAAATCATTTTCCTCCAACAACAGCAGGGAGGATGGAAAAAAAAAAATCTATCTGTGAAAATCAATTTTGAACTTTCAATAACACATAAATTCAGGGTCCCTCAGAACAAAAGGTCCTAAAGTGTATGCATTCAATAATAGTTTCAATAGATTTAGAATTACATTACATAATATCTATTTAATATATAAGGCAGCACTTAACGACAAATGTTTCTACAATAAAAATTTTTCTTTCAAAAGCAAGAGCAGATTAAAAACTAGGCGTATACCTAGGCCCCCAAAATGAAGCATTTTTTTTTAAATATTGCAATAAATTTGATTCAAAATATTCAAAAACATTTTTCTTTTTCATTTTAATAACAGAAAATGATGAACTTTCATTTTTAATGATAATCAGATACTTCAATAGTCATTAGCAGCAACAAATCAGTTCAATAGAATAGACTAATTCAGATAGCCTTGTGTTGTGTTCACACAATAGACAGCACTGGTAAAAAGGTATCTCTGTATTCATATTTTTGTTTTAAGGATTGCAAACCTGGCATTTTCCATTCAAGTTTCAGTCATGGATAATGTGTTTTGTTAATAAATGTCTATTTTTAGTTTTGTAAAAGAGTAGTTATTTTATTTTTTTGATTGAAACTACCTTCTGTTGAGTCAGGGACTCAGAAGTATGTTTGCTTAACTATTGTGAATTAGCTTCTTGAACAGTTTTACTTTTTTAAAAAGGTGAAACATTAGTTCAATTTAGCAGAGACTTTGGTGAAGTCTTGGTTTACTCTAACACCTTGTTTATTTAAATAACTAATTCTCATATTCAGGAATGGAAATTCAATCAACTTCTAATTACTACCTTTTTTTTGTTGTTCTTCTCAGGTTGAAAGTCTAAAAAGTCTCTTTTGAGAAGTGTTGTATCCTACCAAGAACAAAGAAATATTGTAAAATGAGGGAATATCCGAATGCCTCCAGAATTTATTACAGTGGGAACATTTACTGCTTATATACAACACATACATTTGAGAAGTAAGGCTGTTCTAATTTCTAACTGTATCATGGCAAAAACATAAGAGTTGAGAGATTTTCGGTAAATTTCCATTAAAGAGAAAGAAAAGAAAAATGCTTTAAAAAGAATTCCTTTTTGTCAGGAAACATACTCAGCTGAGTTGAAAACATTGATTCAATTTTAGAAAAGTATTAATAACCATCCCAGAAGCAGAAATGCTTAAAAGTGGGGCATATGTCGCAGAACAAACACGGTCTTTGCAGAACATTTCATCCTTAAAAAAAATAATAATAATAAATAAATAAAAAAACCACAATATGTTCTGCAGAACAATCAAAGTGAGGCGCTCTTTATGCCATGCCATCTCTCTTCACGTTTCGAGCAATGCAACTTCCAGAGATTCGAGCAATGGCAAAAATAACTCTCCTTCATCGCATGGCTTACGAGAAAGGCAAGCCTTTATCGGGGCCGACGTCACTGGAGATTGAGATCTGAAACAGGCACGTTGAAAGCTGACTTCAAAAGTCATTGACAGAATTGCAAATTCTGAATGTATGCCCTGGTTTTAATTAATTAATCTTAATATAATATTTTGTCATTAATGAGTGATAAAGATTCTACTGGTTAATTAGTATTTTTATATCTATTTTACATTTTACTGTGGTCCGCCAAATTTGGACAAACTGCCTGCAGAACATTTCCAACTGTTTGAGGTCATGTTGCAGAACATTCAATATAATTCTGCTCCTGGGATAACCATTAAGGTAAGTTTTATTTAACTTCCCATTTAAAATATTTGATAGTACATATTTGATTCAACAATTTCCCTACAATTGCATAAGCTTATTGAGCTCTGGTAGAGAAATACAACAGTGAAAACTTGATAAAAATTCGAAATTCATAGTTTAATTCAATAAAATACAGCATTCAATTCATTTTGAAGTAATACAGCAGAACCCCGGGAATCTGAATTAATTGGGACTGATCTTTGGATTCCGGGGAATTTGGATTATCTGGGAAATTCGGTAAAATACTCGATATACCAAATGCAGTAGGAGTTCGGATTCCCTGGATTAAAAAGTTACTGTATTTTTGAACTGTTAAAAAATTAATTCTTTTAAATAGATTAAATTTCTTTCATATTCAGCATTAAGAGTAAGGGTTTTAATTAGTGTTCTCTTGTTTGTTATCTTTACATAAATAGTGATACTCGATAACTGAATTATTTGCAAAGATCTAATCCAGAGGTTCCCAACCAGTGGTACGTGTACCCCTAGGGGTACGCGAAATCAAAGTTGGTAATGGCGGAAACAAGAAAACACAAGGGATAAAAAGTTACAGAATTTTTTTCTCCAAGTTTGAGTGAAAAGATAAATATGAAAGCTGTGCAAGTCCTAAAGCCTACTCTCGAAATAAAAAAAAGATAGGAAATGGAAGCCTGGTAATTGATTGATATCTGGTTTTCATAGCTCCAGACATGACATTATATCTTTCTTCATTTGAAACCAATTTTATAAAACTCAGCTTCACGAGACATGCTCAAGGATCGCATTGAAACTTTCTTCCACTTGAATTACAAAGAGTAATTTTTAGCTATCTTTTAAAGTCAATGTGAAATTATTGCAGTACTGGTTTCAATGTTTTGGCATTGAACTAATACAATTATGAAAGTGGAATAAAATGTAAAATCAAAAATAAGTCATGCAAATGTTATTATTTTGAGTCACTTGACTCTTAAGCTAACCTAAGTCCTTCACATTATTAATAAAAACCTTTTTTGCATTGAGGGATGGTTTAGGGGGAGGGGGGGTATGCAAAAATGTTAAAAACTAATCAAGGGCGAGAGAAAAAAGGTTGGGAACCCCTGATCTAATCGATAAAAGTAAGGTATTGAATTAATGAGGTATAGTTTCTTTCATAACTGAATATTTGAAATAATGCTGAGAAACATTATTCAGTTTATATCTTCAACACAATTTTAAAGTAAAGGGAATTAGAAATCAATAATCCATTTAAATTTTTATACAATCAACAACTGATTATATTTTGATGAAAATATATCATGAAATATTTATTATTTGAGAAAAAGTTTTAAACTTGATTTCTGTATTTTGCAATTAAATAAATTAATGGATTAATTAATTGAAACTATTATTATATTCTGTATTTTTATTTTTAAAACTAAAATCAAAGAGTAAAATATTTTGTTTTAATGATTAAATAAAATTGAGTTAAAAAATTCTAAATTTTCGTATACCACAAACATCTCTTTAATAAAGAGTTTCAGTTTCTAGCATTAAAATAGCTCCATGATAAAAGCATATTTTTTTTAAAGAATGAACTTTTGATCTTCATTTATAAATCATATGCAAAGTATTATTGTTTTGCCATTATCTTTTGTAGCATTAAATGTAAATAATTTTAAAAAATAACAATACAGAATATTACAAAAAAAGGGCAGAAACACACTCTTCTATTGTAAAATGAGACACAATGTTGATTTTGTAGGATATGTTTTTTGGATTCAACTTGTAACTAATGAGTATATTTTAGAAATGAATCTATTAAATACATGACTTAATTGTATGTCAGTAAATACAAAAACTAATTAATATTGCATCTTGAAAAGATTCAAAAAATCAATGTAGAATTCCATTGCCAGAAGACAAGTTAAGCAGCACAACATTGCTACATTCCTAATAAGAACAACCGACTAACACTGATACATCAAAAATAATTCAAGAATTTCCAAGAAAAAATATCAGAAAATATTTGTTTAATTATTATTTTATATATAGCTCATATTTAAACAGTAATAATTGCTTTCTTTCTGGGGTACTGTTTATGAATTTTGTTAACTTTATTATTTTAAGTCAAATTCAACAACATCAGGAGTACAAACTAAAAAGTAAATTTTAATAGCAATTTGATAATGTTTTAAAATATATGAAAAATGGTATTTTTTAAAAATCGTCATAAATGAGTAATAGAAGTAATATCGCTCCACATCTTTGTTATGTTATAATCTGATGACACTTCAGGATGAACCAAATTAATATTAAAACTTCTGTCTAAAATTACTTTGTGGAGCAAATTTCTGCAGTACTTTCCTTTCATACATAAATTCAGTCCTCCAAGAAATTAAAGAAACGGTGAGATAAAATTGCAATGAAAAATGAAAAGCAAAAACTTTATACTTACACACTTGGTTGCTGAGAATCACACTGATCTGGAAATTCTAAAAATAACCCAAAACATGTTAGTCATACAATGCAATACAAGAAAGAAACTTAAAAGTTAAGAACATTCAATATTAAACAGTAATCTGCACATGACTAAATTATCTTCAGCCAGTGGCAACTAACTCAGTAGGACAGCATATAGAAAGCTATGAGAGATTGAATCAGTGCCATGTCCCTATGAATAGGATTGCCATAATTGCAAGCATTGAAACAGGACATTTAGGAGCTAAATTAATAAAACATGAAAAAAGTGGGTAGGTAATGGTTTATTTTAATCTGATAAAAAATCAATTAAGATTTAAGCAATATAATAAAATGAACGCGTAGAATAATAAAAAAGATTCAAGGCCAATCCTTTTTAGCCCAGTCATATTTTAAAGTTGATTTTACCATCTTAATAATACCACTTTCTTTCTTATAATATTAAAATTGGACTGAAATCATTTTAAAATTATAGTGACAAATCAAAATTGCTTCATTTGTCTCCACGGACAACCTGTTTCTTCTGCAAGAAACTTCAGCCATTTCTCTTCCATACTCAATTTCATTGTTGCTTTGCAGTTTTGATTGGTATTTTTCTCTAAATAATCTTTTATAAACATACAAACTAGTTGAATAGAATCTCAATGTTACAAAATATCGATGTTTCTTATTTGTAAATGTACAATAGTACTTTCTATTTCTTTCCATTCAGGAACTTGGTTGACTTTGGGGAGAAAACGGGACAAATAGTAATACTGACTGATAGCAGTGATATACGATGACAGTCCTGTATATACGGGACATATAGCAAATCTACCTATGAGTCTTAAGACTACAGAAAGAGTTTCCTGAAATCAAATAACTTTCAGTTTAAATATATAGTTTCATCACAAAGCATATTGATTATTAGTGTTTGAACCAATAAAATATGCATCCAATGACAAAATTATAGGGTGTCAAGATGCCCCCCGCCCCCAGGGTGTTGGGAGTGCAGGGACACTCCTACAAATAAAAATATTAAAATGTATATATCAGGGAACTTGAAATTATTATTATAAAAAAATGTGTTAACAAGCTTTCTTGCAGTGTGTACTGTGCTGATGTTATTTTTAACCATTCCTCTTAACACGACCATTGTCAAGGGCTTGTCTTCGAAATTAAAATGAATCCTTGGGACAAGAGAGGTAGTTTCATCTAACATTACTATTAATTGAACATTTCCTATCATGAATGTTGGATTTTGCAGAGAGAATAGACACTTTTGTTGAAATGAAAGCTCGAGAGAAACAATTTTATATTAATTGTAAAATATTGTTAATTTACAAAAAATTAAAATAAGTTGCATCAAATGAAAAGAGAGCAAATACTGAGTAATTTATCTACCTCTTCTAAAATATAAAATACTTTAAAATAAACTAAAAGAAGTATGAAGAGTGGTTAGAATCTCAAAAATGAATTTTATAATATCGGTGTAGTTAATTTTTTAAAGGCCTAAACATCTCTCTGGGTCCCATACTATCTAATAAATTTAATAAATTAATTTTTAAACCATTAAGATCATATTCAGAACTACTTAACTGCATGTATTCACACACTGTCTTGAACTTTCTCCATACTGTCAAATAGAGTTGTCTTTGACTATGGTTTCAGTTTTGTCACTTAATTAAATCATTTCATTGATTAACTGAGTTAATTATCAGAAATTTTTTAATAGAGTTACCTTCTCTTTTTAATAAAAATTTTATTTTTACTCAACTTACCACACTGACAGTCTCCTTTCCTAATGAGTCTAAAAGTGAGTGACACTCGTGTAGCTCGCTGACAGAGAGTGAGGGTGCTTTTGTCACCATCGTAAGAAGGGGTGACATCCGTTTTCCTTGGAGTTATACTGAAAATAAAAGCATAGTAAAGCTCACTATTTTTAATATATATATGCAATAATAATTTTGTTGGTGTAGTCGTTAAGTAATGAACAGGCCAAGTAAATAACTATTTTTCATTTATTGAGTCCGTACATCTCATACGAAAGTTTCAAGTCAAAAGAGAATGAAAAATCTCTGCATTCTCTCAAATAGGGGATTAACATATAGACACATGATCAAAGTGAAGGGAATATTAGCTATTTTTAGCGAATTACGTAGGTGTTCTAGGGAAAAGTCTGGCAGCAACAAGACGTTTCTGTGGGCACATGGAAGTGATTAAAATATTCTTTTAGTAATAAATATGCCAAAATGCGTGATTTAATATACCTCCAGCACGGGAAATAAAACGAAAATGGAGTTTAAGAAAAGTGATTTCGGAATACATTAGCATTGTACTAAGATTTAAAATATAATATTAGAATTTAAAGGAAAACTAAGTGAGATAACCCATATTTTATGACCTCCCTCTGTTAAAAAATGTGATCTATATTTCCACAAAACATTCAATGTGAGTCATTCAGAAGCCAATACAGTTTAAGTCCAGAAAAAAATATTGAGAAAATTCATGTTTCTTTAATTCAATAATTTTATATATGTTTGATTTATTAATTAGATCAGCAAAAGTGCATAATGTCTTCTAATGAAGCAACAAGTAAATCCTTTAATAACTAAAAAGATTGTTATTAATTCCATTAAAATTCACAAAAATCAAAAAATATATAAAAAAAAAAATGACTTAACAGTATAGGCTTTTTGAGTCATATGATAGTAAACAAAATTTGGATTCAATTAAATCAGAAATTTTGACTAAGAAAAAAAATTGTATAAAATAATATAACACCTGTTGCATTTACAAAATGAGTAATTTTGATAATAGAAGTGTTGAAAGAGTAACAAATAAAAGCAATTAAGTGAAATTCTTATAAGATTCCTCTTATCCATAAGTAAAAGCTTTGAGATGGTTACCAGCAAATTGAGTGTGTTCTAAAGAAGCCCAAGACAAGGCCAGATCCACCATCAGATGAAATTACTTTTATATTTTAAACAATATTTATCTCTACATCAGTAAACTTACTCTACTTAATTAATATTTCAATTACATATTAATGTATACCATAAATTCAAACAAAAATTATTTCAAAAATTAGACCATATTCAGGGAGAGAAAAGTATAAGATAGCTGTCAACATATCGTTCCATTGTGACTATGAATGATAATAGGATGGACTTTGGAACAGGAACATTAAAATTAGATTCAAGATTTTTTTCTTTTTCTCTTCTTCAGCAAACAGAATTTCGTCGCAATAAATATTATGATACAAAAGTAATGACAGATTTTATTAAGTTTACTAGTTATAAAATTTGTTATTAAAGCAAAGTTCAAATGAAATTAATAATTTGCTTAAATGACAAAATCACACATGATGTTCATTTCATTACAGACATATGGTCTAAAATAGTTAAAAGAAAATTATGTAATGCGAGTCATGTATAAGAAGCATTGTAAAACTGATATGAAAAAATACACCTATATGCATTAAATGAATATACACACATATCAGATATCAAAATTAATCTTATTTTATAAGTCATTCTTCTTTACATCTTCACGGCAAGCCTAAATGAAAAAGACAGGAATAACTATTGAAGGCCATATTTACGTCCAAAGGATGGTTAAATACTATTTTTTTTTTTATCACTTTGAAATTGGTTCTACATTGAAATAGGACTTCGTATAGTATTGAAACCTTTATCTCTGCTACCATTAAATCTTACAGAAGATGTATGTTATAGCAACAACATAAGGAATCATTTTAATAAACTAAGATTGCACAAAAATTATTTTTATAAGTTATATGTCATAATGATCTCTCAAAATTTATTTATGTGATATGTTATTATGCACAATAAAAAAATCACTTATTAACATTTTATAAAACTGTTAATTATATGAAAATTAACAAGGACTAACAGGGGTAATTATAATCACTCCAGGTTAACTTTTACAATCTATCATGTGCATGTGAACACCCCATTACTATCTACAGATAAGTACAAAACAAGTTCAAACTATATGGTAAGTATTGTATGCATCACTAGGTTTCATATCTATACACAGGAAATTTGTAAGAATTTTTATGCGTGTGTTTTACTGTTATTTTTATATATTTTACTATTGCAATAAAGGAATTTCCATAATTTAGTGCTGCACCACTTAAGAGTTATTAATATTCAAAGTGGTGCAACACTAAGTTATGTAAATTACTGTTGGACCATTTACAATTATTAATTAAATAGGAAATCACCCGTCTTCATATGACGGGTGCAAATTGCCTCTTCATTCGAGAGATTTCCCATCAAATCTGACGTGTTTAAATAGATATATATGCCAGAGAAATGTTTAACATTGACTGAAAACAAATAAAATAAACATATGCATTATGACAGGAAATACTTTTTTATTTACATATTTCTTTATTCAAAAACCTCTCGGTAAACAACATTCAATGTGAAGTATTTTTCGTTGTTTAACAATTTTCCTTGTACTTCAGATGTCTTTGTGTAAATTTTAACGTTGCCAAAAAATATTATCAAATTATATCATCACGATTGCACTAAATAATTACATGCATCGTGGCGTCCAAACTATATCACACGCATGATATACCACTCACATAATTTACTACTTTCTATTAAAAAATGGAAATTAATTTGAAATATATGATTAATATTGTTACAAAGCTATAAATTCGTTTCCCTGAGATGCTAATCTTGGCGACAAAAGGAATTCTCTAGAAGGACCTCGAACTTTCAACATATTTCTACTGGTTTCATGAACTTTCTAGAGATTATGTCACTTCCTACGTAATGAAGTCAGTTCCTGTTGAAAAGTATAAATGGCAAGCTCTCAAGCCAAGAAGAGTCAGTTGGATTTTGATCTGCAAGCAAGCTGGTGAGCTAATAAGAAACCTTTGAGTGCTGTGTTGAGATTTAATGGTAATCTCTGTTGTGAATTTTTACAAGTGCTGTTTTAATATTTGTGTTATGTTTCTTAGCTTAGAATACCTGTAAAATAAAGAGCTTTATTTTTGTAATCCTGCTTATTGGACTGCATTCAAGTACACCCACAAGACGAATTTGTCACATTTGATGTCAGAAGTGGGATCTTTTTATTTTTCTGTGAATGCCAGAGACCGGACCTTTGACCAGATCGATGGACAAACAATTTGAAAAGCTGTTTGCCATGATGGCAGGATTGGAACAGAAAATGGAAACTGGACAGGAAGAGATGAGGGTTGCACAAGCCGGATTGGAACAGAAAATGGAAGCTGGACAGGAAGAGATGAGGGTTGCACAAGCCGGATTGGAACAGAAAATGGAAGCTGGGCAGGAAGAGATGCGATCTGGACAAGAAAGAATGGAGAAAGGACAAGAAGAAATGAAAGGATTGATTGACGAAGTAAAGGGCGAGGTCCAGAGGAAGATAGATGAAGTAGAGGAAAAAGTTCAAATGAAGATCGAGGACGTGAAGAGCGAAATTAAAGGAAAGTTTGAGGAAGTGGAACACAAAGTTCAAGGGAAGATCGGCGACATTGAGAGGAGGCTCAGTGAACTTGAGGTTAGACCATTCAGTTTCTCGGCAAGTCCAGAATTCATGCATTCCAGACCGAATATAAAATCCTTGACATTTGATGGACAAACATCATGGACAGTCTTCAAGACTGAGTTCGAAGTCGTCAGCTCTACAAATGGATGGACGGATTTTGTGAAAGCCAGTCAACTTGTGGCATCGCTCCGAGGATCAGCTGCAGAGGTTCTTCAAGGAATTCCAGCTGATAAGTTAACAGATCTAACAACCATCGAGAAGGCTTTGGAATCCAGATTTGGAGACAGCCATCTGACGCAATTTTATAGAACTGAACTAAAAACAAGAAGACAGAAACCAGGGGAAAGCCTTCAAGAATTGGCTGCCGATGTAAAACGACTAATGAGCCTGGCCGAGTGCCCTCTGGATGTTCGGGAAAGTTTAGCAGCTCAGTACTTTGTCGACGCCATCAGAGACGAAGACACGCAGCATTTAACCAGATTGATGGATGCAAAAGATCTGAAATCATCTCTGGCTTATAGTATGAAATATGAGGCTGCGAGAACTGTTTCCAAGACATCCAGACACATTAGATCAATCGAGACGGAGGATCATATGAGTAGAGAAAGAGATGATAAATTTGAATTCTTCTTTAACAGGCTGGAAAAATTATTAAACAGTAGTGTTGCTGGAAAGAAGAACACTCCTCGATGAAACTCGAACGTGACTTGCTGGAAGTGCAACAAGAAGGGGCACGTTCAAAGGGAGTGCCAGGCAATTACTTCGAACCAGGAAAACTAACATACGGCTGTCTTGCGGGGCGAAGGCTGCCTTCTCTGAATAAAACCCCTGAAGAAGGACCGAGAGTCTCTTCACTTAGTGGAAAGAAAATTGGACTCTACTTAGAAAGATCTATTTGCGGTATCCAGTGTTTAATGTTGGTGGATACAGGTGCAAACGTCACTCTTTTAAGAACAGACTTGGCACAGAAATTGAAGGAACAGTTTATTTACACGGGTCCTAACATTTCTTTAAAAACTGCTACTAGTGAAAAAACAGAAATACGAGTCAAGAAAATTTCATCACAGAATCTACGTAGCTGACGTCACCGATCCCTGTATTCTCGGCCTGGATTTCCTTAAAAAATTTAACTTTACCGTAGACCTGGAGAAGAACGAGATACGGACAGGAGGAGAGGAAATTCCTCTGTTTTCAGCCAGTGTACAGCATTTAAAGTCATGCTCCGTATTGGCCAAAAAGAGAACTATATTACCAGCAAGATCAGAATGTCTTATCCAGGGAGTTCCCGAAGTTTCTGAACAATTCAGAGACGCCGTAACGGACTTTCCTAGCCAAGTCTCCCAGAAAGGTGTTCTTGTGGCGGCCGCACTCGTTGATTTGGAAAGGGAAGCCATCCCGTTAGAGTTCTGAATTTGAACAATAAACCCAAGATTTTGGACGAAGGAGGCTGTAATTGTGACCTGTGAACCAGTGGTGGATATCGTCGTTCGTCCTCAAGAATTTTCTGGAGAACAACATCTACCGTCATCCTTGGATAATCTTGAAATACTTGATGAAGGACAACGAACAGTAGTAAGGAAGTTACTTAAAGAGTTTCAGAACTTGTTTTCGACCTGTGACGCTGATGTCGGCCACTGCAATATGACACAACATAGAATTAATACGGGTGATCATCCACCAATCAAGCAATACCCAAGACGTTTGCCCCTTGCAAGGAGAGAAGAAGCAGATAATCTAGTTAAAGAAATGGTTGACAATGGGATAATCGAGGAATCTTCAGGCCCTTGGGCTTCGCCTATTGTGCTTGTTAAAAAGAAAGATGGATCAACACGATTCTGTGTTGACTACAGAAAACTGAACGAAATTACGAAGAAAGACAGCTATCCTCTACCACGAATAGACGACACCCTGGATGCTTTGAATGGAAGTCAGTGGTTTACGACGCTGGAATTGAAAAGTGGATACTGGCAAATTGAGATCCGACCTGAAGATAGAGAGAAGACAGCCTTCACCACCGGACAAGGACTTTGGCAATTTAAGGTAATGCCTTTCGGACTTTGCAACGCCCCAGCAACATTTGAAAGACTAATGGAAACAGTACTACGTGGACTATCGTCAGAAGCCTGCTTAGTGTATTTAGATGACATTATAATAGTAGAACGGACATTTGAAGAACATCTAAATAACCTTCGTAAAGTATTCCAGAGACTACAAAAAGCCAACCTTAAGTTAAACCCTAAGAAATGCAGGTTCTTTCAAAGGGAGGTTGCTTACCTCGGTCATGTTATTTCAGCAGAAGGAGTTAAAACCGATTCAGAAAAAATTAAGGCAGTAGTTGATTGGCCCCGTCCAGACAAAATACATGACCTCCGAAGTTTCCTTGGGCTGTGCACCTATTATCGTCGTTTCGTGAAAAATTTCTCTACAATAGCAAGACCTCTACATAAATTAACTAAAGCTAAATCAAACTTTAATTGGACAGATGAATGTGAGAAATCTTTCAATAGTTTAAAGCAGGCTTTGACATCTTCTCCTATTTTGACCTACCCCCGGACTGACAAAGATTTTATTTTGGATACGGATGCTAGTAATGAAGGAATAGGAGCCGTACTATCTCAGAATACTGGAAACGAGGAACGTGTCATAGCTTACTTCAGCAAGAGCTTGGGTAAGCCAGAAAGAAATTATTGTGTCACACGTAAAGAATTACTAGCCATTGTCAAATCTATAGAGCATTTCCATCACTACCTCTATGGACGGAAATTTCTTCTGCGAACTGATCATGCTTCTTTAAGATGGCTTTTGAATTTTAACCTGAAGGCCAGATACCTTGCTGGATCCAAAGACTTCAGGAGTATGATTTCGAAATCCAGCATCGAAAAGGGACCTCTCACGGAAACGCAGATGCCCTCTCCCGAAGGCCTTGTAAAGAATGCTGCAAACAGTGCACCAATGCCGAGAAAAAGTTCGGAATGGAGAGAGACATTTCCGTGAAAGTTTTAACAATGACAACTGTAGATCCCTGGTCTTCATGTGAGATCCAAAAGGCGCAGCTAGAAGATCCTGTTATTAAACCAATTCTGGAGAAGAAACTAAATTTGGCGGATCGACCATCTTGGCAAGAAATCACTCCGAAGAGTCCGGCAACTAAACGATACTGGGCTCTTTGGGACTCCTTACATCTTAAGGATGGTGTTCTTTACCGCAAGTGGGAAAGTGATGATGGAAACTCCTGTCGATGGCAACTAATTCTCCCAAAGAGTAGAATTCCAGAAGTTCTGTGAGAGACTCATGACGGCGCTAGTGGAGGGCATTTTGGAGTCATGAAAACTTTAAGTAAAACACGAGAGCGATTTTACTGGGATCGACTTCGTGCTGATGTTGAAAATTGGTGTAGAGAATGCCACGCTTGCGGAGCCCGAAAAGGACCTAAAACAAGGACCAAAGGTCGCTTGCAGCGCTATAATGTGGGCGCACCATTCGAAAGAATGGCTTTGGATATC
This sequence comes from Araneus ventricosus, assembly GCA_013235015.1. Taxonomy (NCBI): domain Eukaryota; kingdom Metazoa; phylum Arthropoda; class Arachnida; order Araneae; family Araneidae; genus Araneus; species Araneus ventricosus. Next base: position 41,305 of record BGPR01003172.1, on the reverse strand, counting down.
CTAGGACCTTTTCCAGTAACAACAAAAGGTAATCGATATGTCCTAGTATTAATGGACTATTTTACCAAGTGGCCTGAAGCAATTCCCATTCCAGATCAGGAAGCCTCGACTGTAGCTGAAGAACTCGTAAGAAGCTGGATTTCATGTTATGGCGTGCCTATGATATTGCATTCGGATCAAGGTACGAATTTTAACTCTGCCCTCTTTACTAAGCTTTGCAAGCTTTTGGGAATTCTGAAAACCCGAACGACCGCATTACATCCCGAGTCCGATCGCATGATCGAGAGATTTAATCGAACTATTTTAAATCATCTGTCTCTATTTGTTTCGAGGAACCAGACAGGTTGGGATACACATTTGCCACTCTTTCTCTTGGCCTACAGGAGTGCGGAACATGAGGTGACCGGATTGACTCCAGCGGAAATGTTGTTTGGCCGAACGCTACGATTGCCCTGCGATATTCTTTTTGGACGACCGAGTGAAACGCCTTCCTCGCCGTATGAGTACATGAAAAATTTGGAGGCACGTTTGAAAAGCGTACATGTGTTTGCCAGAGAGCGAATTAAACTGGCCAGCGAACGAATGAAAACTCGTTATGACTCCAGAGCAACCCACCACCATTTTAAGGAGGGAGATCTAGTCTAGATGTATAACCCGAAGCGACGGAGAGGCCTGAGTCCCAAGTTACAACAGAACTGGGAAGGACCTTATACAGTTGTCAAGAAACTGAACGATGTTGTCTGTAGAGTACAGAGGTCGCCCAACGCCAAGCCGAAAGTCATCCATATTAATCGGCTAGCTCCATACAGGGCCACTGATCATAATTCTATATAATAAGACTGCCGGGACGTTCAGTCTTTGAAGAGGGGAGCAATGTTACAAAGCTATAAATTCGTTTCCCTGAGATGCTAATCTTGGCGACAAATTTGGCGACAAAAAGAATTCTCTAGAAGGACCTCGAACTTTCAACATATTTCTATTGGTTTCATGAACTTTCTAAAGATTATGTCACTTCCTACTTAATGAAGGCACTTCCTGTTGAAAAGTATAAAAGGCAAGCTCTCAAGCCAAGAAGAGTCAGTTGGATTTTGATCTGCAAGCAAGCTGGTGAGCTAATAAGAAACCTTTGAGCGCTGTGTTGAGATTTAATGGTAATCTCAGTTGTGAATTTTTACAAGTGCTGTTTTAATATTTGTGTTATGTTTCTTAGCTTAGAATACCTGTAAAATAAAGAGCTTTATTTTTGTAATCCTGCTTATTGGACTGCATTCAAGTATACCCACAAGACGAATTTGTCACAATATAATTTAAAATTTCTTGGGAACTATTGATCATAACGAGATAAATTTTATATCAATCGACAGAAAATTTTATTTCACTATTTTAGAGCTATTAAATTTAAAATTAGAATGACAATTACTCTTTTAAATTTAAAATTACTGAAATTTAAGTTCTCTAACAATGAAATAATGCTGTTTAACGTCTTGCGGTGCTATGGTGCGAGTTTTATTGTTGGTGGCGTCAGAGCGTCACCGAGAGATCTGGGCTATTATATTAGTAATGATGGGAACTATATCTGCCCTAGACCCAGAAAAACAAAATACTGTACATATTCCACTTTTTAAAGCAAAATATGACATGGAAGCATAAAGATAATACTCTGGCACAGGTCCCATAAACCCTCAATATGCCAACTGTTCCACTTAATTCAAATTTTTTTGAGAAATTAATTGACATTCAAGTTTCAAAAGTAAACAGATTATTGAAATATAAAATATATCCTACCCATGCTTCCAAAGATAGCGACTTTCTCCTAACATTATAAGAGCACTTCTTCTCGGGAGTAGAACTGGAATACTGTCTTTACCAGGTTCATAAAAGTCCATAACCACCTGTGAAAAACAGTACATATATTCCAGCTCTGCATATGCAATAAATACAATAGTCATAATATCAGCCAATTTTTAAACATGTATGAGATCAAATATATGAAAGCCATAATAATAAAAAAGCCACGAAACCAAGTATTCATTTTTCATGTTAATTACATAATGTGATCCTGTCATGTGCACAGATATTCGATTTTTCTTTCTTATCTAGGCTTGGCTCCATTAATTCAAGTCTGGCCAGAAATTTATAATATCTCAGGCAAAAATAATTCAATAGTTTTATATTAATAATTTTGTTAACAAAAAATTAAACTATATAGCAAGAATTGTTTGTGTCACCAGATTTTACATGTATATTGAAATATAAAAGAATTTTTATATACTTTATTAATATATGAAGGAACATGCACAAGAAGCAAAAGAGATCAAATTCAATCCAGAATAATAATAATCACCAAAAGTATTAAAATAATCCATTTTTTTAAAAATTATTACTGCTTGACTTTGCAATAAATGTCCTCCGATTATGAATTAAATTTAATTTTTAGAAAATTATTACTGCTTTACTTTGCAATAAATGTCCTCTGATTATGAATTAAATTTAATTTTTAGATAAGCATCCCATTTTAAAGTTGCCTAGGAACTACTTTGGGAGGAATCTAATAATTTCGAATCATGGTCAGATGATGAAGAAAACACACAAGTGGGAAACTTCTGCATCGTACCCACAGGTAGATGTTTGGTTGTAATATATTTAACATGCAGCAGATCGGTGATGGAATCAGGTCCACTCCCTTGAAAACTCCACCTTTCAAATCACAAAGCCAGGGTTCTCCCACAAGGCCATCGGATAATGCTGCTTAAATTTTCAGGTGAGAGTAAGTTGGTACCATTCACTATAATGATATAATAATGAGGCTTATAATTTGAGATTAATTATTGTTTTTGAAAACCTCTTCCCATATCTTCCTACCTCCCCCCCCCCCACGATTCAATTTTAAAAAATTGAATAGTAGTCACTGTAAAAATGCTATTTTTACCTTTAACAGTAATTTCAGAAAACCACAAAATGAATAATACTATCATTTATACGGGTATATCTTGCAACAAATATAACTTCGTATTTGCTTAAAAACTATAATTCCTTCCTTTTTTTTTTTTTACCCAAGGTCTTACATTATACAGTTAAAAAAAATATGCACAATTCTCATGAAAACAATATGCTCTTTAATATAAGGAATATAATTCCATATCAAATTAAGAGTGGTTGTTGAAGGTTAGATTCCAGTTTTCTAAAGCATATATTTATCACTATACAGTTCTATATGTATCACATTATACAGTTAAAAAAAATATGCACATATTTTGAATATAAAAGAACATAATGTTTTTGAATATAAAAAACATTATGTTCTTTTATATTCAAAAGAACTGAACTCAATATCTAGAGAAGGAATATAATATAATTCTATATCAAATTAAGAGAGATAGCTGAAGGCTAGATTCCTGTTTTCTGAAGCATATATAGTAACACAAAATTGTCTTGTGGATGTACGTGAATGCAATCCAATAAGCAGGATTTTAAAAAATAAAGCTCTTTATTTTTCAAATATTCTAAGAAAAGAAACATAGCACAAGTATTAAAACAGCATTTGAAAAAATCACAACACTGACTACCGATAAATCTCAGCGCAGAGCTCAAAGGTTTCTTATTAGCTCGCCAGCTTGCTTGCTGATCAAAATCCAACTAACTTGGCTTGAGAGCGAGCTTTTATACTTTTTCAACAGGAAGTGACTTCATTACATAGGAAGTGACGTAATCTCCAGAAAGTTCATGAAGCTGGTAGAAATAGGTTGAAAGTTCAAGGTCCTTCTAGAAAATTCCTTTTGCCGCCAAAATGGTCACCAAATTTGTCACTAAGGTTGCCAAATTTATCGCCAAGATTAACATCTCAGGGAAACCACTTTAGAGCTTTGTAAGAATATTTATCACTAAGCAGTTCTTTATGTATAACATTATACAGTTAAAAAAAATATGCACTGTTCTCATAAAAACATTATGTTTTTTTATATTCAAAAGAACTAACCTAAATATCTAGAGAAGGAATATAATATAATTCTATATCAAATTAAGAGTGATGGCTGAATGTTAAGATTCCAGTTTTCTGAAGCATATATATATATCACTATACAGTTCTATATGTATCACATTAGACAGTTAAAGAAAACTATGCACAATTCTCATAAAAACATTATTATTCTTTCATATTCAAAAGAACTGATCTAAATATCTAGTGAAGGAATGTAATTCTATATCAAATTAAGAGTAACAGCTGAAAATTAGATTCCAGTTTTCTCAAATGAGAAATGCACAGAAAAGAACAGGGTTTGCAGAATGTTCAGAGATATTGAACACCAATAACTGTAGCCAACAAGCTCACAATACATTCATGGAATTCATTGGCAGCAAAAAGTGTTAAGTTTTTTTTAAACCATAAATAAGGGAAAGGTAATAAATGTGTGCCCTGCTTTTAATCAGAAAATAAAGTCAATTGATCTATATGACATCTAAACAATGAGCAAAAAGTTACCATACCTGTGAGCCTAAACTTATAGATACAATTCCGTCTTCAAAGGCAGAATGTGTGTCAATATGAGGCGGTATACCTATCAGAAAAAATATTTTTTAAATACTTATAGTGGAACTTTCAAAGTTGATCATTCCAACAGCAATTATAATTAATCAATAAAATTGCATACCTTGACCAGGAAGGTAATGGTTCACTGTTAGTTGATCAGGAATTCTAGGTAAATAGCCCAGTGCAACAATTTTTGCTAAATGTGGAATGCAAACATCGGGGATTTTTTCATCCAAACATCTGTTTTTATCAACATTATTGGCTCCATATATAAACTCATATCCATAATGTTTCACCTTTCTGTGTTTCAAAACAACCTTGTCTACATAATAAAAAAATACATTTTGATTAGCACATCAAGATCATTTATAACAAGAAATCTTTATAAGATTCTTGAAAGACAAGGCATTAACAGACACATTAGTTTATGTACATGATGACAGCCTATGCCGCCTTAACTGAATCTTTAATCTCTACTAATAATAAGGAGAATGTGTGTGTGTCTGTGTGTCAGCGCTCTATAGGGCAGACCGCTCGACTTGGAGCTACGAAACTTGGCACAAATATACTTTGGAGAATGGGAATGTGCATCTCTGAGTCCTTTTATTGAAATTTTAATTAATTAAAAATTAAGCGAAATTTTGGTGTTTATCCTCAATACCTTCTGAACAAATTACAGCACAAAAATAACTTTTTTATCATCTGATAGTGCAAAAAATTACCTTTACAATGATATCAATTAAGTTACCATGCAATTTTTTCTCTAATTTTAATAGCCCTCAAAAAATATTTTTTGGGCTTAATTTCAACAATACTTTTCATCGTTGCAACACAATTCAAACCGTTTTCATTGTTTAAACAAGTATTTAGTTGCGTATTTCTCTTTCATTGTTGAAATTTGAAGTAATATCTTAATACATTTTGCTTTCAGATTTTATTTCATCAAAATCTTTGTGGAATCTGTGAACCAAGCTCTCCGAGATATTCAATATATTAAGAAATATATCCAATAAGCTGAATGGTTATAGTTATGTTTTCATTCTTTTTTCAGCATGTTTAAATTCAGCTAAAATGCTGCTGGCCATAAAATATGCTGCACCATTTTAATGTTGAAATCAAATGCATATTTTGCAAGAGAAATACGAAACTGAAGATGACGAGATGATTTGACTCTATTAGGGACATTTATGTAGACAATGAACAGAACAGATACAAGGCCATTTACTACCAGAATCTGAAGTTTAAAATTACATTGTTAAAGCAGAAATGATTATAAAATGATACATGATTCAATTGAAATCATATTCCGGAAAACAAGCTGGTCGCCAAAGGCGGCTAGTATAGAAATAAATCAAACCCACTGCTATGCAAGAAATATATATATCAAGATAAAACATCAATAGTGTATGTATATATACATAGTATAAATTAGAAAAAATATGGAGATAATGAAAAATAACAAAGAACAGTAATAGCAGTAAAAGAACATTTCAGCAGAGGATAAAATCAATGTGAACTGCATACAGAGTTCTGCATTTTCTTACAATCAGTGAGAGCATAAAGCCATAAACATTGAATCCCATATAACAATACAAACAAGAAACAAAAGGATATACAAAAGAAAGACCAAAAACTTGACAAATTGAATAAATGTGTGAATTACCATAGTCATTAGGAAAAGAAATTGAAGAATAAAGCATAAAAGGAGTGCTAAAAGCCACTACAAAAACATGTCCTATAAACATAAGGTTTAGGGATATTGCAATTTTTGTGTTTGGATTTTGTATATTACTGTAATTAACATTACTTAATATATATCTACATAAAGGTGTTTCATAAAAACATTGTCAAACTTCAAGGGTAGGTCAGGCATATGATAACCATTCCAAATCACATTGGAATATGGGTGGGTTTATGTAGAGTTTACGGTACTCACTTACTACGTTCCTCTTAGGATCGCCAACTCTTTGCCGCCAAGAACGGCAATGAGAGAACATTTGTTTTGGATACGACTAGATGTTTTTAATGAGCGACAAGCGTGTATGCGCACAAATTGATCTTTTTATTGGTGTTTTGCTTATCAGGCTATATTGCACCATGTTTCGACTGGATTGTTTTGTTTAACTCTCCAATGTGATTGGTCAATAAATTCAAATTTGAATAAAACTTCATTTGGAATTCTTCGGATTAAATATCGGTTCAGTACTGTGTATGTTATTCTGTGTGTTTTGTTTCTCAATGAATAAGCAAAGCTACGAGTATTCCGCTACGCTGAAAGTGAAGCCACTGATGTTTTTTTATGTTAAAAAATTTGCCCAGCACACACTTGAAATGCCACAGGCATTGCGTACAGGAATTCTCATTTTCGGAATTTTTTTAAAAACCTAGATTCCTAACACTCAATGAAAAAGAATAGCTACTAGTTTCCTGCTATGATGAAAGCGAAGCTGCTGATGTTTTTTTAAGTTAAACAATTTGCCCGGTACATGCTTAAAATGCTGTAGGCATTGCGTGCTCAATCTCTCGTTTTCAGGTGATGCATGCACAAGAGAGCAATAAAAATCGTGTCAATCAACAGTATTTGGCGACGGCACATGAAATTGCAGCAAGAAAAATTGGCGAGAAGCAGGTGGGTACCGTAAACTCCACATTTACCTATGGGTGTGTAAATGCATCTGGAGGCAACAGATGGCATTTAAAATAATACAGCACAGGTCAAAATTATGGACACTTTTTGAAATGTGCACATTTTTTTTCAATTATTTCCTTGAACTTCACCTATATAAAGAATAGGCTATAGCTCACAATTTACATTGAAGTTTCAGTCATGAGGGCATTTAGGGGACTGATCAGAAACTGATGAAATTGAAAAGGGATTTTGGCTCAGCCGCTTCACAGAAGCTTATAATAGTTTGCAACCTTCATCAATTCTTTTGTGTGGTGGATGCAATATTTACATGCATTTTTGTACAAATAGCAAGAATATTCAAGGAGATATAAAAGTGTCTTTAAAAAATCCCAAATTTTTCTGCATGCTTTTTTTCCTTCTTCTTATAACATGCAGAGTTTTCAACCAAATTATATGAAACTTACAGAATACATGACAATATATTAGAGAAACATTGCATTAAAATTAGAAGTAAATACCTTAAGTATTAGAGAAACTATGAGCATATGTAGTAAATAATTTTTTACTCTGCATGTGGAAAACATATATAGCAAAATTTTTCTTTGAAAACTTTAAAGACAAATATATAGCAGGGATGAGATTGGCAAAAAAGCAAAAAGACTGAAATCATACGCGAAAAAAAATTTGTACCATAATTTATACGCGAAAGATGTTTTTTAAAAGTAAAACATCAGAACATGCAACATGATGAAAATATTACACTATAATAATTAATAACTTTATTATTTATAATTCAGTATGTATAAATAAGAAAAAGAATATTAAATTATTATTAAATCATTCGCATTAAAAGTTAAACAAGTTTAACACATCATCAGGGGCATCAGAAAATACAAAATTAGACATTAAAACATATTTACCACCTATGCATCACTGAGATGCAACATTCACCTAACAGAAGTCTGAGAAGAATTATATTTAATAGCCTTTTGATAAAAGTTGGCTAAAAAATAAATACAAATAAGAACAAATAATTTTGTTTTGCTTCATGCAATTGTGTAAAGTGCTTTTTACACACTTAGTGCTTTTGTGTCAAGTAAGCTCTTTATAAATTATAATAATGTATCATATACTGAATTCTGTTTTATTTCTATACTTTTTTTCAAAAGTAACAGCACAATGATTTTGTACCTTATAAAGTGAGAGGGGCCTAGAAATTGTACAGTTACAATGACAGATTCATTTAGCACTATTGCTATTTGAAACCCTTTGAAACATTTCCTTAATTGTTAAAGAAGTGGTTTCCTTTCATTTTTTTATTTGTGTGGCTTTTGTTGGTAACAGATCTCCATTAACACGCTTCACCCCTTGTTTTGGAGAGCTGCTATCTTTAACAGATTTTTCTTCAATAAAGGATGTATTTATACCCTCTGCAAGTTTATTTTCAGTAGAGGTTAAAGTTTTTGCACAGTTTTGATTAGTATCTCTTTGTTTAATTACTGGTATAGTTGTCAGGACTACATTATCTCTAGAATGCCTAGGTAAATCATCGGTTTTATTTTTTATTTTGAGAAGATTTTTTTTTTTTATGTCTTATTCTCTGCTTAACCTCTTTTGACCGAACACCGCCCCATGCCTCTGTGCCTTGAAGCCATGACAGCTATTTTACAGTTTATTGGGCACAAGACGGAATACCTCTTTTGACAGGAGTTTCTCTTTTTTTTTATGTGCTTTATTTATTTGTTTTTGTTCCATTTTTTTATTTTTTATTATTTTCTTATCTTGGTATGCCCTACAAGATGACCAACCAATTTTTTCAACATGTTCATGCAAATTTTTTTTTTTTTTTTTGCAAAATATGCCACAGAGGTTTTGTTTTCCGCAAAAAAGTGGTACTTATTACTTTGAATGGCACAGAATATGTTGGAATGTTCATCCTTGTAGAGCTTGCCGATATAATGTTGATTCGTCAATAGATGATGAATCAGCTAGTTTCCTAGCCGGTGGAGTCAAGCCGCATGGTCGAGCATATTTTCCCAGAATTTTCTTTCAAAAACGGAGGATAGAAAGGTTTCTTTTCTTTGTGTAAAAGCGGAATTTTCGGAAGAAAAAGTAAATTTTTGCGGCGTGGAAAAAAAAAACGGAAATCCGAAAGAAAAAGAAAAAAACGGAATTTTGAGAGAAAAAAACGGAAATTTCTCAAAAATAACAAAAAAGCGGAAATCAGCGAAAAAATCTCATCCCTGTATATAGGGAAACTTATATCAAAATTTCAGTTAAATACCATTAAGATTCAGAAAGATATTGCCTTTTTAGCCAGGGCTGTATTTTTCTAAATGCCATCTGCTACCTCCAAATAGCATTTACACACCCATGTTCCTATGTGATTTTGGATGCTTGTCGTATGCCTGACCTACCTTTCAAGTTTGGCCACATGTTTTTGAAATGCCCTGAATATCTATACTTATAAAAGGCAATGTTTGTGTGTGTGTGTGCGATGTCCAGACGAATCTATCGTACTTAGAAACTTGAAATTTCGCACACAGGTAGTCTTAACGGTGACTCAATGCACCTCGAAGCCTGAATTTTAAAATTTCATCTAGAAATTTTTTTATTTAATGTTTTGTGTTGGTTTGGGTGCTTTTTAGCACATTTTTGGCCAATCCACGAGAAATAATGATCGCAAAAAAACAATCGATGCACCATCAAATAGAGCAAACAATTATCGTTTTAATGACGTTTGTTTTGAAAGTCTAACGTAATTTCCTGAATTTTGAGAAATTTTTAAATAATAGTCAGTTTTCGAATGAAATTTTAAGATTTCAAAATCAAATGACTCCATCTCACGTTCTATTTTCCTTATCTTTTTGAAACTTTTCGAGCTAATAAATAAAACGGTTCTCCTTCATTTAAAACAAGAACGGTTAAAATACCAATTTAAGTCGATTTGTAATTAATTTTTTAGTTGATGGGATCAGAGAAGTTTTTCAGAAGGAATCGGAATACGGAAATCCTGTTCAATCCAAGTGTGTGCCATCTGGCGGAAAAAATTAGAGCTATGGTTTTATTTGGCTTCCTGCCATGAATGAGGGTAGGTACGGGAATATGATGAATTACTTTTATTGCTTTAATTTGAATGAATTATTAAACCGTTTAAGCAGGTTTAGGCAAATGGTTTTTTTTCTCCTTTTGGTTATTTTTTTCTTTGTGTGCGTCTGTCTGTTATGTTCTGATCAATTTCGCCTTACACTTCAAGCTCATGATAGACAATTTTTTAATCTAGGTGTGGGGGGGATCGCGTTCTGATTTATATTTTTTATACTTTTGATTTGTTTCTAAAGTTTATTAAAAAACACATGATGTTTAAGTTGCTTCTTGCTGTTTATTAATGATTTTCACGTTGCAATTTTTAATACAGTTTTGGATTAACGTACTCTGTACTGTTTTCCTACAGCTCAAATGTCATAATCGCGAAGCAAAATAAGCGGGAAAATCAATAATGTCTATCTTCAGTTTTGATTTTGTTTTCAAAGCTTTTTCGTGTCATTGTGGGCGGTTTTTTTAATTTGTTGAAGTCCCGATTCCACGGGCAACGCCGTGCGGGTACTGCTAGTATATATATAAATATAACTAAAGAAAGTCAATGAAAATTATCAGTAATATATTATAAAATCAGATAAATGTTTAGTAGTTCAACTTTGTGTTAAAAATTATGCAAATGTTATTCTTAACTTTACATTCAATTTCAAGATAATAAAAAAGTATTTGATCTAAAAAAATCTCAATAAACTTTCAAAGCATTCCTAATTAAAAAGTAGAGACACATGCATCCCACATTTAATCATAGTTTTCTCAAGCGATATGCAGAAGTAATTGCTGATGAAAACATTTTTGGAAACAATACTGAAAAAACTTCTCAAACTCACACACACACACACAAACCATGACATTCGAGATGGGATAAAAAAATTTGGAAGGAAAACATAATATAATTCGTTCCTTTTTCCTGCTATATACAAGACTTCACATAATAGGAATATTGTCAGTATGTAAATTCAGATATATATGTCAGTATATACATTCAAACAGAATTGTTGAAACAAACATAAAACACACACAAAAAAATTAGCTTGCTAAATCAAAAATGAAATATTATTAAAATCTCAAATGTGATCTTCATTCTTTAAATGAATGCTTTTGTGAATTATAAAATAATTATTAAGCATTCCTTGGTATCAGCAAAGAGCATGCCAGTTAAGACAGGAATTTCACAAAATAGGAATATTGTCAGTACGTATTACATTCAAACAGAATTGTTGAAACAAATATAAAACACACACACAAAAAAAAAAATAGCATGCTAGATCAAAAATGAAAATTTATTAAAACCTCAAATGTGATCTTCTTTAAATAAATGCTTTTATGAATTATAAAATAATTATTGAGCATTCCTTGGTATCAGTAAAGAGCTTTCCGTTAGATAGCTTCTCTATCCAAAAACCTAATTTGCCACCATACCAAGATCACACAGGAGGAGATGCTGCAAGATTAAAACTGCACAGAACAATTTTCATGTTTGAGTTGATTATAATTTGCATCATTGTCTAGGTATAGGAAAGCAGCAAGAAAAAGATTGTGTAATTCATCATCATAAATGCAAGCTAAAATATTAATTTAGTTTACAAATAAAGATAAGAAAAGGTATAATAATGTGTACTGTACCCTCAGTAACATCATCAAAATTTATGGCTTCAAGAAAAGCTTTTTCTTCTTCTTCATTTACAAAATTTTCTAATAATACAAGTCCTGGTGGCAATGAATTTTCTGTACAGTTTACTGGAGGGACATCTGCACCTATAATACAAAAATAGATGTTAAGGATGTAAACTTTATTACTTAGCCAAAAAATTTTAAACCTTTATTTCCTGACAGTACTTAAAAGTTCTACTTTGAACCACGCTTATATCTCCGTAATTTGAACGTTTTTCCGGACAGTATTCACAAGAACACGGGGAATGTAGTTCCTTAGCAGATCGGGGTACGCATGGTAATAAAGTTCAGACAGCTAGCCTCAGTAGATGGCAGATGAAGATAAAAATTAATTTTTTAAATTATTAATCAAATAATTAAATTATTTTATTTAATTAAAAAAGTTCTTTCATCTTTCCTCGGGTTATTCTGCTTTAAAATGTATCTAATGATGCAAAATAAATTTGAAAAGCTGCTAGCAAGTTAATTCGGTAAAAAAAAGGGTTACAACAAAAGGTATAAATTCAAATACGACCATTTGTTCAAAAGAAGAAAAAAAACCCTATGTTCTCCCAATAAAGAGAATAAAAAATAATGCAATTAACAAAACCCATAAAATCAATGACAAAGCTTTAATTGGTAAGTAAAAAAACAAAAAGAAAATTCTCAAAAACATCTTTTAATTATTTTCAAACAATTTTTAAAATGCACATGATCACTTATTCAATAAATTGGTAACTTTCTTTTAGTGCAACGGCAGTTAAAATATGTATGTCATATGTGACAGTTTTACATTAGAGAGAGTCACAATAATATGTGTTATTATGAAACTTGCAGCTGTAATGCAAGTATTCTATACTTGGCACACTTGCACATAATTTGGCGATTTACACACTAGGAGTAAAATGACATTTTTTGGCAACATTTAGATAAAGCTAATGGCAAAGTATTAAAAAAAAATGCTGATGCTTACGGGATATGTAAGACATATAGAAAATATGTCCAGAATTTAATTTTTGCCCATTCACGCTTTTAAAAGCATTTTTTGCTTCCTCCACTTGACTAAAACTCAGAAAGGCATAGGGCTCTCCAGGCAGCAGGACAATGTTTTCTATGCATCCATATGGTCTGAAGACATCCAGTAGAAATTCTCTATCAAGTCCACAGCCTAATCCACCATTGCCAATGAAAAGACTCTAAAAGAGAAGAAAATATCAGACATCCAGTGGGAGAGGACAAATGACATTTACACAAATCCATATTGTTACAAAGCTGTAAAGTTGTTTCCCTGACATGCCAATCTCAAAAAGAATCTTCTAGAAATATCCTGAACTGTGGCCTTATCTCTACTGGGAGCCAGAAATGCCATGAACCTTCTAGAGGTTACGTCAGTTCCCACATATTGACGTCATTTCCTGAGGGAAAAGGTATAAAAGCAAGCTCTAAAACCAAGAGCAGTCAGTTGGACTTTGAGCAGCAAGTAAAGCTGGTGAACTGAGAGATATTGAGTGCTACTGAAAGTGCTGTAATTGGGATTTATTAGTAATATCTGTTGTAAATTTGTACAAATGCTGATTTGTTACTAGTGCTACGTTCAGTTTTTCTAGAATATTCGTATAATAAAGAGCCTTATTTTTTTTAATCCTGCTTATTGGACTGCATTCATGCACACCCACTGGAATATTTTTGCAACAATCTCTACTAATAATAAAGAAGAATGTATGTGTATCTGTGTGTTGGCGCTCTACAGACCAGACCCGCTGAACCTAGAGATATGAAATTTAACACAAACATACTTTGTAGGGTGGAAATGTGCACCTCAGAGCCTTTTTTTTTTTTTTAAATTAATTAGAAATTAAGCAAAATTTTGGCGTTTTTCCTTAATAACTTCAGAAAATACTGCATCACAAAAAACATTTTCACGCCATCTGAAAGACCAAAAAATTATCTTTTCAATGATATCAATCATGTTGCTGTATGATTTTTTTTTCTCAAATTTTAATAAATTTTTAAAAATATTTTTTGGCATAATTTAAAATACTTTTCACTGTTGCAATGGAATTCAAAATGTTTTCATTGTTTAAACAAACATTTATTTGTGTGTTTTCCTATCATTGTTGAAAGCTAAGGTAATATCTTAACTTTTAATGCTATGTTTTAATCAGCATATTTTCATCCAGCTGATATGTGGCTGGAAGCAAATTTTGTCGCACCATTTTAAAGTTTAAATCAAATGCATATTTTGCAAGAGGATTAAGAGTTAAGTTGATGCTGATAATATGTAATTTTATGTTGCATGACGCAGCCAGTCATTTGACGCTATTAGGGAAGTTCATGCAGACAACGAACGGAACAGATGCAAAACTACTGAAAGAACATGGGTTAAATGTATATCCCAATTGGAAATTTAAAATTGTTAAGGGAGCCATGAATATCAAATTATGCACATGAGATACAATTGAAATTCTTTTCCCGTCCAACAAGCTGGTTGCCGCGGCCAATATAAAATAAGATAGTAAATTCATAAATAATTTCACATAATAGAAATACAAATTACTCAATAGAATTTCTCCAAATTTTGCTCATAAATACTAGAAAACATAAGATAAAGTTTTTGTGACAATATCTAGTTAGTTGAAATATTAACAACACAGATAAGGAAAATAGTAATTTTATTATGTATTACAGCAAGACAAATAACAAAATCTTTAGAACAAGTGACTTAATTGTATATAATGCAAAGAAGAATTTTAAGAAACTCAAGAATTTAAAGTTGGTTACTATAAGGAGATGATAAAGCATGCCAACAAAACCAAAGATGGAAAAACACAGTGAAAGATAATATTTTCTTACAACTCACATTTGTAGCTTCTTTAGAAGTTCGAATATTTCGGTGTTTAAAAAGAATGTCTTCACAACGTTTCGTCTTACGAGCTATTTTTTTCTTCAATCTTTCATCCATGACTGAAATTTGTAAATATTTATTGTTAGCATATAAACTTATTATATTACTACTTAGTCAAAGGAAAGTTTTTAAAAATGATATTTGAGAAAAAGGACAAAATTTAGTTATTCATCATCAACCAATAAATAATCATGTTAATATATTTTCTTATCATGTATAAAAGTATCTTTTAGAGTGAAATAAACTTGCAACATTTTAGCTTCATTCACAGAAAATTCATTATACCTACAAAAAAAAAGCATAACACTTTATAGCCTTCAGGGGGGTGGGAGGAGAACTACTATCTCTAAAACATTACTCCAAAATAGTACAAATAAAATAATAATAAAATAAATAATGATAAAATAATAATAAATTAATAAATAATCAGTAAATACATGACACTCCAGAACAGTTTAGATTAGCCAGATACTGTTTTCAAAGATCCACTAAAAATTATGCGGATTTCTTTATGTATTATCAGCTTAATTTATACAGCTACTAAATAAATACATAATTTTAAAAACTAACTTTGATTTGTTTCCCTTAATTGGTTACTACTTTATAAAAAAAAACTGTTAGAACACAGGGTAGATGCTCCAGTTTTGGCCACCTTAAGAGAAAATTTGAAATGGAAATCTCACAGTGGATGACTGTTTAAAGCATATTAAATCATACTTATATTATTCTCTAGCAAATTTTATTGGCTTTCTGCTAGTTATAAAATTTTTCTGAAGAATATTTTAGATTTAGAGTTATGAATTTTTAAATAAATTAACCCCATTTGCACCAGTTTTGGCCACCTCTATGCACCAGTTTTGGCCACATTAATATTATATTCTAAACAGACATTTGAATGAATTTTAAGTAAAAAATAAATAATTTTTATGCAATATATATTTTAGTACAATATTTTCTGTTGTTTTAAATGTGATTTCTTAAATGAATTTATAAAGATATGTAATAAAATTTACTTAAGATGATTTTAGCTATAGATTTCAGTTTTAAAAACAGAAACAGGAATGTAGAAAACAATAATTTAATTTGGTTGATAAAATACAAACTATATATACTCACATTTTTTTTTGATAAAATATGAAACAAAAAATGGGGAGAGGAATAAACACATTGCAAAAGCATAGATTTTTAAAAAAATCTTACAAATCAAGAATTTGCATTATTATACTCACTAACAATATCCACAAATATGTATTTTTATAATTTTTAATTGCAACATTAATCAAATTCATCAGAATCATTTTTAAAATTAGAGCAATCCATGCATATAAAAAAATATTCCTCATCACTCGATTCAGGCTCCTCAAGTTGAAATTTTCTAACATAAATGTGAGGTAAACATTCAAAATGGAGATGTTTTTGACATTCCATTTTGAATGGCCTTAACTGTATTACCAACTTTAGATGGTGAGTAGCAAACTTTTTTTAGGAAAATGCTACCTGCCTTCTTATTTTTAATTGGAGCCATTACTATGTAAAATGAAAACAAACTAAACTAAATCAGTTACTTTTATTTTAGAAGGGTCATTCCATGTCAAGTGATCCAGAAAAAAAATAATTGGTTGCTTGACCATTTTATAATCAAATGATTTTTTGTATGTTGATTCCTACATTATTAGTGAGTCTAAAAAGACTAATTTTAATTTTTTAGCATTTTCTGAATTCCAATGGCAGCCATTTTTGTTTTACAAAACATGTTGATTTTTGCGCTTGTAGGGGTTTGCGTTAACTTATATTACTCGGAACTGGTGAATCCGAGATTGATGAAACAAAAACCAGTTTATTCAGGAAGATACAGCCTTTATTATTTCCAGTACACATTTAAGGAAAATTGTATCCCAAATAGCAAAAATCATCTTAAAAGTTTGACTTTAAAAATGACAATTTTTCAAGGCATATAATTCCTAAAAAGGAATCTATTCTCCTTATTACTTTTTTGTGGATGTGTAGCTACTTTAATGTACTGTATTTACAAAAAATTTCAACCCTGAGATTTGCTTCTTTTAAGAGTTACGGGCATTCAAAATCCAAAAATTTCAAAAAAATCCAAATTTTGGCACCTTATATCTTGTTGGGGCAAAGTTTAAAAATCTGAAATTTTTACAGATAAACCCTCTGTAGCGTATTATACTGCTGTAAAAATTTCATGTTTGATATTTATCTACATGTCCAGTTAGAGAACTTGAAAAATCCCATAAAAAACGTATTTTTTGCCGAAAATGACGGAGCATTAGTTTGACTAAGTATTATTTTTATCATCAATAAATTATAATATGACCTCAAGTAATATTACCTATTGTATATAAACTCACCTTTTTTACATGAAGTAGCTTGTGCACACTTTAAGTGTAGAATTAACTTGAAAAATTTGAATATAATAGAGGCTTCTCTATTCACGATTTTATAAATCAGTTTTTACTTTGGATACGATTTTTAAAACTTCAAATAAAAGTATTGATAACTTATTTAAAAACTAACACATCGCAAAAGTATTGATATACTATACACTTGAGTCAGGTTTATCGTTCTACCTAGATTTGTATTCATTAAGAAGTTTTGATATTTCTTCACTTGGTTTAGAGGAAATGTTATA
The DNA here is from genome assembly GCA_013235015.1 of Araneus ventricosus. Taxonomy (NCBI): domain Eukaryota; kingdom Metazoa; phylum Arthropoda; class Arachnida; order Araneae; family Araneidae; genus Araneus; species Araneus ventricosus. Next base: position 23,844 of record BGPR01003172.1, on the reverse strand, counting down.
TATGTCCTTCCAGTAGTTGTTGTAGTTCTAAGGTACTTAGTTTCCTTAAAACATTGTTCATGGGCACCCAAGTTTGGTCTTTCTCCTTTTTCTTAAAAACTGTCCTTGGTCCGGCAGAATGATAAAATGTTACCACCAATCTTCATTTATATCACTAATGTCATTCACCTCTGCCAGCCACCATTGACCATCATATACACATGCAATAGAATCTCTTATGTGAAGTGTTATTTGTACAGCTTTTGTAGTGGAATGAATTTCACATTCTGTAGCTTGTGAAATAATGAAGCACTTCAGGTTACTCTCTGACACAGGAACAAAACAATGAAAACTCCTTGTACCAGTAATTGACACAGAGTTTTCAAATTGGTCAAGAAGTTTATTGTTATGATGTTGAATGATTTCCTCATCTTTTAATCTTTTATGTAAGTGAAGGTGATTCCTTTTAAATGTTCTTGACAAAATTCAAACCTTTCTGCTGGTGTCAATATTTGGTCGCTGGAGACATGCTTTGGTTTGTCTATCTATCACATAAGTTTGTGAACAGGTCTGAACATCCACACATTTTGTTGAATAAGTATATTAGGCCTACTGCATTTTAAGAGATTATCTTAGAAATAGAAACATGACATAACATAATGTTATAACTTAACAGAATAAATACGAAGTAAAATTAATGCACCAAGTGGTGCATTAATTGAAAATATAAATGCCATAAGAATTAATTTGATAGTTTACATTAATTTGAAATGTAATTTTAATTACAAATATTACTTGAGGTCATATTATAATTTATTGATGAAAAAAATAATACTTAGTCAAATTAATGCTCCGTCATTTTCGGTAAAAAATACGTTTTTTATGGGATTTTTCAAGTCCTCTAACTTGACATGTAGATAAATATCAAACATGAAATTTTTACAGCAGTATAATATGCTACAGAGGGTTTATCTGTAAAAATTTCAGATTTTTAAACTTTGCCCCAACAAAGATTTAAGGTGTCAAAATTTGGATTTTTTTTTTAAATTTTCGGATTTTGAAAGCTCATAACTCTTAAAAGAAGCAAATCTCAGGGTTGAAATTTTTTGTAAATACAGTACATTAAGGTAGCTACACATCCCCATAAAAGTAATATGGAGAATAGATTCCTTTTAGGAATTATATGCCTTCAAAAATTGAAAAATTGTCATTTTTAAAGTCAAACTTTTAAGATGATTTTTGTTATTTGGGATACTTTTCTTTAAATGTGTACTGGAGATAATAAAGGCTTTATCTTCCTGAATAAACTGGTTTTTGTTTCATCAACCTCGGGTTCACCAGTTCCGAGTAATATAAGTTAACGCAAACCCCTACACACGCAAAAATCAGCATGTTTTGTAAAACAAAAATGGCTGCCATTGGAATTCAGAAAAAGATAAAAAAATAAAATTAGTATTTTTGGACTCTCTAATTATGTAGGAATCAGCATACAAAAAATCGTTTGATTATAAAATGGTCAAGTAACCAGCTCTGGATCACTTAACATGGAATGACCCAGAAACAAAACTAAGTTACTTTTATTTTAGAAACAAAACTAAGTTACTTTTATTTTAAAAACAAAACTAAGTTACTTTCATTTCAGAAACAAAGCTATATCAGTTACTTTTCATTTTAGATACAAAACTAAATCAGTTGCTTTTATTTTAGAAATAAAATTAAGTTAGTTGCTTTTATTTTAGAAAGAAAACTAAATTAGTTGATTTTATTTCATCCAGATATTCTTAAATTTATGTAATGGCTAAAAACACAATAATGAAGTTATGTGGCCAAAACTGGCACATATAGTAAATTTAAAGTACCAGTTTTGGCCACCATCCATTTAATCTTAAAAATAATTAATTTTGATATGAAATCAGAATGAAAAGAAAGCTTATCACATAAACCATAAGGGTAATCAGTTTTAGATTAATCATTTAATTCTGAGAGCTTCATGATGAAAAACTGCAAATACTTGTTCCTTAACAAAAACCTTAACAGTTGCAAGTATATAATACATGATCATGCATTTATTTTCTTACAAGTTACATGTTTGAGAAAATCAGATTGAAAATAGTAAAATAAGGATTGTTTAAAGTATTGGAATGTTTCTTATTAGTTAATTTGAAATTACTGGTTAATTATTGGAAAACAGATCCAATGTGGGCAAAACTGGAGTATCTACACTATTTATAGTACCTTGACACACATTTTCTTGAAGATAAGTAATAAAAATTGTCAGAAAGCCACATTCTTTACATTTTTATAATTTACATAGTGTCATTTAATTTTTCTTTAATAAAATGAGAAATATATCCCTCTTATTTCCAATTAAGAGTTACTGACCTCAATATAATAACTAGATACCACAATTTTATATTATTATAAGCATTGTTTATGTATTTTCACACATAAAAGCATAACGGGCAAAAATATGATTTTATGCAATAATAAGAAAATAATGCATTTCTAGATCAAACAAATAATCTAATCCTATCGCCCCTCATATAGTAGCTTTAAAACAAATACATAAATAAAGGAATTTGTATTTCTCTTCAGGAAACAAGATATGTCTTTAACATTTTACACAGTTAAATAAAATTTTTATTATTTACTCATTTAAATAATAAAAAAAACTCACTAAAAAAATAAAACTCACTTAGAACTGAATTTTCTACCTAAAAGTGAATTCTAAAATGACTTGACTTGAATTTGTGTTACGGGATTTGAAGCAACAAAGGCTATTATCCCCTACAATTCTAAAATTTTCGGTGAAAACAAAACAAACACAACGTGCGATGACGGACAGATAAGTTTAGTTATTATCTTCCTGAATGTATTCATATGAATTTTTTTTTTAATTTTTCAGTTGACATTTTAAAATAATAATTCCAAAAAAGAGACATATTTTCCTTAACGTTTTACTTTCAATCATACGAATGTTTTCGTCAAGCTTTGTTCAAACTTTTATATATCTGTGAGCAACATAAACATATTTTCTCGCACAGACTAGAAACAACTAAATGTTATGTTTTGAAATTTAGTACTAATAAATAAACTTTTGCTGGATTCAATTACTAGAAATTTCGTAATATTATTGCTTTTTAAAAATATTTTTAAACATGAATTTCATATCAATCACTAAAACTATAGTAACAGCCACTAAAAACACGATCAATGGTAGCGTTGGTGCTGAATTGCGTCCAGGTAATTCATTTTAAATGCGTTAACGACTTAAACTACTAATGCGAATGACAAGATCATTTACTGTTGAGTCGTTGGGATATCTAAAATACCTGCATTCTTAAGAATATTCTTTGTTTGTTTAATCATTTGTAATTTAATTGATTTTGTATTAATTTTTAGCGCTTCCTTTCTTGTTCTTCGAGCGGCTCTTTCGTCGAGGTGTAAGTCAAAATACTCGGCAAAGGCGTCGACCTCCAGGTCTTAAAAGGATGGATGGTGATTACGTGAGAAAAGGTGAAAGGCTTTTGGATCAGTTTTATTTGAATTTCCATCCTGGTTTAAATGTAAGTCAATATTTTTTTTTGCATAATTACAGTATAGGAGTGCATATATATTTTTAGCATGTACTTGTCATGAAGGTTGCTATAAGGTGAACAATCGTTCTCCTTTAAGAGAACAGTCCTTCCTAAAAGAGGACTGTGAGTTCTGTCCTCCTTTGAAAAGTGTCCTCCTTTTCGATATTTGAAAATTAATCTGTAAATCTCCGTATGCAATCGATGCTGAGTCGATCCGACCATTGTACTCATGTACAGTGAAACCTCTTCGAACGACCACCCCTACATAGTGGCCACCCCTCTTAATGGCCAATTTTTCATGGCACGGATTTTTCGGCCCATAGAAACGGACCCACGGATTTTTCGGCCCATGTTAAAATAACCCCTCTGAACGGCCGCCGGGTGGGCTCGTCCATCCCATTTAACAAATGCATCGGCTGGAGATTTACTTTTTAAACTGAAAAACGAACTTGAAAAAATTTTTTTTTCCGAGAAGGGTAAAAACTTAAAACAGTCACAAATTGTATCCTTTTTTTAAAAAATTATTAAATAAAGTACTATTTTCTCTTTAGATAAGTCTCAAACTTCATTTTAAATAACAAATATGTGTCAGACTTGTTTATATTATGTATTATAGAAATTATCTTGTAATGTTAACGAAAACCCTTCAGAGCGGCCAATTTTTCTCGGAACGGAGGGTGGCCGCTCAGAGAGGTTTCACTGTAGTACATTCAGTAGTAGTAGTTTTCATTAAATAATAATTAATAGGTGTTGAAGCATAATTTTTATATAAAATGTTACAAATGTTTTGATTATGCATTTATTATATGATAGTGCATTCTGCATTTTTGTCACAATGAATAAAGTGTTTCTTTTATTTTAAATTTTTTTTTTGTCCTATTTTTCGTCGTAAGAAAGTTGGTCACCTTTGTAATATGTTTGCGTTTTAATTCAAACCTTTTGTTCTTTTTCTTGAATTTAATACCCTTTCTATTTATTGTGCTGAATTCCCGAATGAGACATAATATGATTACTTTTTAATGCAAACTTTTTAAAAAGCAGTAGCAATTACTTGTTCTTCTCCCCACCTTCTCAGATTTAATCTTACATTTACATAATATCTATGTTTTGTCATTAATTTTCATCACTTTCAATATTGGATTTATCTTCAATTTTTACTACATTTTACTGTTTTCCTAACCACTGTCATGCTTTTAATAATGAAAATGTATATTAGATTAATATTTACCAAAACAGTTACCTGCTGGTGTATGTGCAAGTAAATATTTTATTAAAGTCTCAGTCAGTAGAAGAGACTTCTTTTTGTTAAACATGTTTAAAATAGTATTAATCAACTTCATCATATATCTTTCACATATATAAATTGTAGCCATTTTTCTGTGACTTAATCTTCGTGATTTTAAAATTTACTTAGAAAATTATTTTTATTTGTTCTTAATTTAAAAAGTCTTAAATTTTGAAGAATTATTCAAAGAAATCACATACCTACATAATGATGTTTAATTATTGCTTAACCGGTATAATTTTTTAGAACTGCTATTAATATTTCAGTTCAGCTTTTCAAGCATCTTTTATTACCTATATCTTTTTGCTTTTTATTTTCTTCCAACTCTTTTAAATAAAAATGTTGCAAATTAAATTATCGAAATTGGAAATTTTATTAAACATTCAAATTAATAAGTGCAAAATAAATATGGAGAGTGTGCATACTCCATGACCTTCAACCTCTAAAACAAATTTAGGATTCTAATCTCAATAAATTGTAGATTTCAATAAATGTAAAATTAGGAGTCTCCGGCAATTTCATTCTGAAGTTTACATTTTTTATTAAAATCCATTTTAGAAAATGATTGCCCGATAAATATTTAGGGCCAAAGATGGGGAGAACATAACTGATCATTGATGTTTTTGGGTAAGGAACCGGACAGTAAGGTTGAACGAAAACTGTTTTTACCACAGATATCTTTCACCTTGTGACATACTCATCAAGCATTTCAGTCATAAATTTATGCTGCTCTACATTGAATCTAGATTAAATATTTAATTGCAATCTATTTACAGTAATACTATATGGTAGTATAAGTAGTTATATGGGTTAATTTTAGGGATTAACCCTCCGAGCGGCGCAAACATCTTTCTCCGTTTTCCATGTTCAGTTCAAGAGCAGATAGCCCGTATTTATATTTATATTTTCTTAAACAATCATGGCTAAAGTATTCTTAAGATTTCAGATATAATTAAATACAAAAAAAGATCAATTCATTTACTTTAAAAGCTAAGCTTTCTAACCTGATAGCTAAAAGTTCAAAATAATTGGGCGCTCAGAGGGTCAAGTTCATTAAGGAAGTGTCTCTGTTGAGTGTCCTCTGGATCTCCAACTCGTCAGAGACTCTCGTCCAGAAAGAACTGAGGAAAGCTCACATCCATCTATACATACAGTTTGATTGACATCCTCACTGGCCCAGCCTACCTGGAAGGATGTAAGGCCCATCATGGGCCAGTGAGGAAAATAGATGTTCACTGACGACAAGGCCAAGGGCTCCCCAGCCCCTAAGGGCAAGGAGAACACCCCTAGACCAAATACAGGATTCACACAACCTCAACCAATTCATTGCCTTCCCTAAAATGTATACAAACTACACCCATTAACAAGGGTGAGAATTATTTACATAACATTTTTCTTTTATACCATGTTGGTAAACAAAGCAATACAATAAAAGGCACCATTAAAATTCCATACACATAAGGAGAAAAGAAAACACTAAATAAATTTGTCCTTTGGTTTTAATTTTTGACATAATCCAAGGAATTAGACAATAATCTTTATTTTTTTATTGTTTACTATATTTTAAAAATATTTTAATGTTTATGTAAAAGAAGTTTTTTAAAATAATTTTCTGCTGATTTTTTTTTAAATATTTTTTTCTGAAAAAAAAGACCCCCCACTCCCAAATTTTTTCTTGAAATTTAATTTTACTTCACAGTTATCTTAATCTTGTTATTTTAAACATAATTTAATTGAAATTTAGTTAAATTTTTACTTTAAATTAATTTTGGCATTAACATTCCATTCCTACGCTTCAACTTGTAAAATAAATCATTTCAATGGCACTTGATAGAATGCAATACAAGCAACCAACCTTAGCATCTTGAAGTTTAGTGATACCTATAAAATAATTAAAAGCATCATTATAGCATATATTATCCTTTCAAAGTTTTATAAATCAAACTGTATAACACATCACAATGGGAGAGCAAATAAAATTAAGACTGAATATAAATTCTAAATGGTTCAACCCCTGGGTCGAAGGGAAGTTATGTTACATTACTGTGAAGAGTGAAAAATACACACCACACCCTGATAAGGCTGAAGGGAAACTGTTTATTTACTACAAATAAAGGAGAAAACAACAAAACAGCACTATCTGGTATGGGAGAAACAAATCACTGCAAACTTATATGCATATTCTGAGAGTTTCATTTCAGAATTATGTGCAATTCCGTGTTAGAAAAAGATTACTCACTTAAATATATAGACTTGAAGATACAGGGAAACCACTTAAACATACATGGCTTGCAAGCTGCAATTTGTGAATCTCTAGATTAGAATGTTATTTTCAGTATATTTCCTTCTACATATATTTTTAGATGTGAAACTTTCTTTTACTCTAAATGATTGTGTATATATATTTTTCTTTCTGCAGGTGAACATCATTGAGAAAAATACATTAGTGGCTATGCGAGACGGACAGGTGATGATAACTTGTGAAAAAATTAATCCGAAGAAAGGAGATTATTTAGTTGACAAATATTATGGGAAAATGTCTGCACCTGTAGTTTATAAAAGGTTCATTCATGTTTTACCATTCCCTCAAGGTCAAAAATTTAAATTAGTAGATCTGGTATAAATGGGATTTTTGCATTTATGTTCAAACATGTATATAAACTTGTTGAGTAAATCTTTCTTGTAGTTTTTAAAACTTTGATGATTTCATTATTGCCTTGTCTATTGTTTTATTTTCTACATGGAAATATGTGTCTTAAAATATCAATAGTGTTTTATGAATTGCATTTTTTTAAAAAGTATTTTAATTAATTAGTCCTGAACACATAAAATTTTTCTGTTAGACTTGTATTGATTCAGTGATTTGCTCTGCCTAATGTAGGAAGATGATGGAAAAAGTCTCAAATTTATTTTTGAAAAAGAGACGACATAGATTTAAATGTATACTTAACAATTATCAATATAAAATTATCTAACAATCAAATTGCATATAAAGAAATAAAGTTGCTGCATCCCAAACTATACTACTTCTAATTTCTGGAGATTTGCAGTTACTTTCAGAGCATGATTGACAATGGTGCCAATTATTTTATCCATTATCAACCCATTTTCCATTTGATGCTTGTGTAATGCAAATCAAATGAACTGCATTAACTTAATTTTGCAATCCATCCAGGATCTTGTTGCAGGAATTGCTTATGACAGTGTGCAGTGGTGAATCCAAGGGGAGTGCTATGAGGCGGCAGCCCTCCCCATAGCTAAACCAGACTTCTTGATTTTATTTAAAATACTTACAACATTTTGTTCTTAATTTCCCTTTTTTAAAAAAAAATAATGAAAACATGATAACATTGATTTCTGGCTTGACAGGCTCTAGAATTTTCCTATTTTTGTAGTCATTGCACTTGTACTTGTAGCTTTGACGTGGTTGAAAACATTTTTTGGCTAGTATTTTACGGTATTTTTTATTAAATTACCGAAAGTATTTTAGTATTCTTTATGATTCTTATTGTCAGGTGAGAAAAGTCTTTAAAGTTAAAATGTTTTATTTACATAAGCAATGAGGTTTGACATTCGTCATGACAATACAAAATCTTTATGACCTCAGCCCCCAGACCCAAATCCTGGATTCGCCACTGGTTGGATGGCATGTGCAGTTAAATTTGTCAAGTGAATTGTCTCTGTTGAGTCTAGGTTCTCCAGTAGTCACTGTCTGGTCGCAAGATTACACAATGAGAACTTTATCATGATTTGAAGTAATAAAATGGTATTGAAACTTCTTGTCAAATTCAAGTCAGAACAGGGTTTGTACACTCCTTGAAAACTCCTTAACAACTCCTTGAAAATGATTTTCATTTTCAAGCACTATGGAAACTCCTTGAATTTGGGTTTTGCTCCTTATAAACTCCTTGATTTTCAATTTTTAGCATTTCTTTTATAAATTGTGTACTATGTTTCACCGATAGAAATTATTCTAAATCGCCGACGCAATTACCCAGTATTTTGTGTTGCTCTTTCGACGATTTGATATTCATCTCCTATCCAAAATTTAATAATTGATTTTAAGTGCCGATCAGTAATAACCAAAACAATAGAATAGTGCAAATTGAGAATGTTATTTCTCTTGGATTATTTCGGAACATTAACTGTATTTCTTTAAATTGTAACGTTTGGTTTGTTGTAAAGGACACATATTGTGATGGTGGAGTTAATAGATACTATTAATCAAATTTAGCTAAATTTGTTTTAATAATCAAGACATTTTGTTAATTTTATTTTCTTCATATACTATTTTATAAGCACTGAAAATGCCAGAAAACAGTTTTTAATATCTAAATCAATGGCCCTCTTTGCACCTCTATATTTTAAATCATGGATCATGTGCACTACATAAGGTGCACAGTGAGGCATGGAAATTATTTAAGAATTTAAATTCTAAAAAAAATTACTGAAAATAGTTTATTTAAATCATGGTATGTAATGAACTATTTGAGCTCTTAGGGTAGTTGTATAATTTAAAAAAAAGTTGAGTGTCTAAGCGGCCCCACTCTATTTTCATATAAATAGATTTAACATGGCATTCTTGGATACATCAGCTTAGTAAAAACTTATAAAAGAAATAAATATAACCACATTTATATGAGTTATTAGCAATGTTTTAAGTACTCTTAATATAATTTTTGGGAACCCTTTTTCATGCGTAAATATTGACTCCTTGAAAATTTTGAAAATACTCCTTGAAAACTCCTTAAATACTCCTTGATTTTTAATTTAAAAAATCAGTAAGAACCCTGCAGAAGAATTTAATGGCTTCCGACTTAAATTTGATCTGGGAATATGTTAATAACATGGCAAGTTCCCAGAATCATGAACAGCTGGGAACTTCTTGTTAAGTTAGTGAGACCTGGATTCCTTAAGTTAAACCTTCACTCATTAACATGCTTGTAAAGATTGTTTTTAGATGCTAATGATTATGATTTCTCAGTAGAAGTAAAATATTTCACAGGGAAAGATACAGTAATTTTGAACAAATAATCCTCAAAGGTTATCAAAAATAAAGCTTAAAGCAAATTCCGAGCGATTTTTCAACTAACTGTTGACAAAAGCTTGTTACACTTATTAAACATTCATCACATGAGCCTATGTTGGTAAGAATAAATTATAATTGAGGTCTACTGATATTGCCAAAAAAAGAAATATTATAAAAAGCAAAAAAACTCAGCATCTTGAAGATGGTGATATATTATAACACTAAGAAACATGCCGAAATAAAATGAATGTTGGAGACAGTAAATTTCATAACAGTTTAAATGTCAGATGTTTTAATGGTTAGACAATAAAACATTTATAGCAACAGTTTGTTTTAATTTTTGCTGAAAATGGAAGTTATGAATCTTAAACCGATAGTTTCTTATTGAAAGCAAGAAAGGAAATAAAGGCTGTTTTTTGAGTTTTCTTAGATAAAAATTTACTTAAAAAATAAATAGTATTGACTTCATTTCTTAACATGCCAGTGGCTATAAAATCATAATGAAGATCACTGCCTAGGTTTCTTTTTTTAAAAATTATATACATTTCTTTATGTTGATGGATTTGTAATCATCTTCTGAAGTATCAGTTTTAGGAATTTTAATGTTTTTTTTTTAATGTGACACTGAAATATTCAAATTGATAAAAATCACTTTCTACTAGATCAATGGCATTACCAATGTAGATAGTGTCTAGAGCATACTATTTTTTGCTCTCCTCTTACTGTATGAATGAGTTTTCTCTTTTATTTATTTACATTAAAATGGGGTGACTATGTAATCCTGGAGTAATGCTAAGTCAGAGGAATCTCTAAAGTGGAAGTCCAAAAGCCATGGAAATAAAGTCAAGGTTTTTAATGTATGTAAACAAGGCAGAAAACTCGTCCATATAGGTTTAAAGAGTTGTCTTTTTTAAATGCACTAATATTTTGTCATTCTAGTATCTAACACTGGCAAAAAGGGCATCTGTGCCTTGCTTCCTCTCCTATCCTATGCCTTTCTGTCAGGATGCCACTGAAATACTGTCAGGAGCTTACATGAACATAGTGTTGCAAAAGTCTTACTGTGGGTGTATGGTGTAAACTGTCCAACACGCAGGATGATGGAGAATGAAGGTTTATTTACAAATATGCAGGAAAACACGTAGCACAGGTACAGGAAACAATAGTTCTTGCACAGATTACCAATGTAAACAGACAACAATTCACAGGTAATAACAGTTCAGCACTTTGTTAACTAACAACACAAACAGTCAGCAAATAACTAGTAACGACAATAACTGCACTTTCAATAGTGCGCAGTTCACCAGCTTCCTAGCTCGCACTGTGGACGAAGCTCTTAAGTCATTCCCAATGGATCAACACTCACCGCTCGGCATCTAACAGCTTACTAGTTCGCACAGCGGATAGAACTCCAAAGACGTTTGCGCTCCAAGGCGATCCCAGTCGACCAACACAACACCGTCGTCCAAGCACTTTCCTTATATAGTTTCCCCGGCAGGCCGTGACGTAACATGGAATGATCTAGCACATTCGTGGCGTATCTTCTCTCCTAATAGAGATATTGAGAAGATTCCAGCACCTTTGAGGTCCCATATTTTGTCGCCAAGGTCAGGGGTCCAGACGTGGCTACTGTCCGTCATCTCATACTTACCCCTGTAAAACTCTCTTCCCAACCATAAGACTCGCATTGCTGGGAAGCGATTTTCCATGTTTGTAACAATAGTAAAATTTTTTTAAATTTTCCAATACGCTAATTTTGAAACATTTTTAAGTTTTAGGATCTGTTCTGAAAATGGAAAGTAGTTATATAGTAGGTATATCTGCTGACTATACACTAAAAAACATAACACAGTTCATATAGAAGAGAAACAAAATGCACAATATCCCTGACAAAGAATCGAGTGATGCAGTGTAGATTTTCACAGTAGAGTTTTCCATTTATAAGACCAATTAAATGCTTTAAACTGTGTAGTTATTTGACATGAAATTCAGAATGGGCTAGTTATCTGTTTTACTTATAGAGAGTCACCAGAGTTTGAATTGCAGTATTTTTTATTAGTATTACATATTTCATTACCAGATATTTTCGTCCATTGGTTTTTTTTGTCTAGTTAGTAAAAAAAACATCTGCAAGCTGGAAGGCAAAGGTCCTTCCTCCTTCAGTCCGGAGATATAAGGAAAAGAACATTTCTCCCTCTATTTTCATAAGAATTAGAGATGCAAGAATGAAAGAGGATGGAAGAGACTGCAAATGACGAGAGTTTTCCAACAAGGGGAATCATACATAGGTTGAAAGGTACTTAAAGTTAGGGGAGGGAAATCACTTTTCGGTTCATAACTTCTAAGGAATTGCAGCTATCAAATAACTTTAAATTCAAAAATTGTTCGTTATGATAAGGCGATAACTCGCCTAATTTAAATTTTCTTTCTATTTTCAATTTTAAAGGAATTATTGGGAATGGAAAATTTCAACCCTCCCATCGTTTCCACCCCCTTTGATCTGGATAGCCCATCTACGAACTCTGCCGAGATTTACTATCCTTGCAACATATCCCACGCCAGTTAAAATAAAATCAAGATTACTCCAATTATCGTGTTCACAAGATAACATGGGAAAAAGCGTTATACACACATATATATATAAATATATATATATACTTTTGAACAAAGGGTGGTTTTGGGTTCTAGAGGTCATGATCGGTGAAGATCTACAGAAATTTTCCGGAAGTCGTGTCATGAGAACTATTGCAATAGGCAGTCTTCCTACCCAGATAGCAATTTTAGTTTGCAGCAATCTTGCTCTGCAAACCTACAAGCTTGAAACAAGTTAACGCAAACGAGTGAGTCACCACGCGTCAAACTTGTCACAAGCCTGCCGCGTCAAACTCATTGCAAACTATAGGAAAAACAGAGTACGAAGACAACCTCGGATTCGAAGCCCCGACATATCGCTTCCTAAACCTGTCGTCCTAACCACTCGCCTAAAAACTGGCGACATCCGAATTGGATTTAAATCGAAAGAATTATTAGTAATTCTTCGCTTAGGTGCCAGAAAGAGAGAGAAAAATGGTTCGAAGTTCTACATATTTTTGATAAACATCTAAATCAACAACAATGAAATTTTTGGTATTTTTGGATTTCCATGGCCCACGTTATAAATCGCCAAATATGATAAACCACGCGTTATCACTTGGCGCAGTTTCGCCTGCCCTAATTTGCTGCATGTTATAATTTTTCTTAATCATTCTCTTAAAGAAATTAATAGAAATTTGCAATAAGAAGAACATATTATTAGACGTTTTATATAGAACAGAAAATATAGGCGCTGAAAATAGAACGATAACAAATCAGAAAACGTATATTCTATGGACGAGTTTTCTGTTTTGTTATTTTGGGCACACAGAACTAGGGATGACGAATATTTGAGGAACTGTTATTTTCTACGCAATATAAGAAACTCACAAATATCAGTGACGAATACTACTGTCAAAAAGGTGTGCTTCAGTCATTTTTAATTAAATCTGCATAAAGTGGGTTTTTTAAATTTTTAATTTCATATCTTTTTAATATTCTTTTGCAAGGTTTTAGTTCTATATACTGTCAACAGATGGCGCCGTCAAAAACTAATCTAAAAGCTCTCACAATCACAAATGTATGAATTACCCTCCCCACACAGGGGGGCATCTACACATTCACTCGAGGGGAGCACCGTCTTCACCGAGCAGATCCATGATCCACGGGATTGGGTCTTTGGTGACAGAACTCCGTGCCGAGCCGAGGATCCACTTCTAGTTTACCTTCGACGAAGCACCGGAAATCTGTCCTAAGCTAGGGATGATGAATATTTGATGAACTGTTATTTACTACGCAATATCAAAAAATCACAAATACCAGTGATGACAACTACTGTCAAAGATATTTGTTTCAATCATTGGTAAATAAATGCATATAAAGTGTTTCAAAACTTTAAAAAGAAATGCATTCCTTTTTAATATACTTTCTTAAGTTTTAAATTTTAGTTCTATCTTCTGTCAACAGATGGCGTCATGGAAGCCCATTTTGGTGTTTAGGAAGAAGATCGTTCTTTTTGCGAACACGGACGTCACGGGGGCCCCCCCCCCTCCCTTTATCAGTAGTTTCATTTCCTGTGACGCTGTGAGCAACCATTCTTGTTGTGATATGCGTTTTCGAATGATTACAGCCCTTGTATAAAGATAAAAAGTCGCAATAATCGTTCACAGGGAAGCTTAGTTAACTGCGATCCGAACGGAAAATGATCGGATTTGTGATTCACTGCAAAAGGGATTCTGATTAGTGTATTGATGTAGGGATGCATGATCCACGATATTTTTAATAACAAATATATTTGTTATTGTTATTTTTAAATATATGTTCTAAATAAGAGTGATTTCAATCACACTTTGAATTTTCAAAATCTTATGATTAAATGTTTCTAAAAATTAAATGTATGTAAATTGTTTTCGAGAACAAAATTTAAATAAAAAGATGTCACTTGTTTTTATTACACTTTCTGCAAAAGTTTGTGTTTTCAGTTCTATATACTGTCAATAGATGGCGCCTGGAGCGAAAACTACCTTTAAAAGTAATTTTCCTATCAATTAGGGTAACCAGAAATATTCCCATCAAGCACGGAAGCTAACATCGACACAGTTCACTATCCGAAATTCCCTTTCCAGGGAATCACACAAATCCGATCATATTTCGTTCCGATCGCACTTAACTAAGTTTGCCCGTGAATATTTGTTTTCGATCGATTATGGCGGTGCGAACAATTACAGCGACTTTCTATCGTTATACAAGAGCTGTAATCATTCTTAAATGCATATCACAACAAGAATGGTGACTCATAGGAAATGCTAATGAATCTGCGATAGGGAGAGAAGCGTGACCGCAAAGAATGATCTTCGTTCTAAGCACCGAAAATGAGCTTTCATGGCGCCGTCTGTTGAGAGGAGATAGAAATAAAAACTAAAACGTTGCAAAAGAAAAAGAAATGAATTTTTTAAAAAATTAAACACTTTAGGCACATTTTAATTACCTATGATTAAATCGCACCTTTTTGACAGTAGTATTCATTACTGGTATTTGTGATTTTTTGATATTGCGTAGCAAAGAACAGTTCATCAAATATTCGTCATTCCTACATTGATGTTGGCTTCCGCTCTAGATTTGAATATTTGTGGTTGATTTTATTGATCGGAATTTTTTTTTAATGTAGCTTTTGCTACAAGTGCCATCTATTGACAGTATATAGAACTAAAAATACAAAATTTTGAAGAAAGTGTAATAAAACAAATTTTCTTTATTTATATTTTTTATCAAAACTCTTAACATACATTTAATAAGAATTTGAAAATTAAAAGAGTGATTGAAATAACACTTATTTAAAACAGATATTTAAAAATAACAATAGCAAAAATATTTGTTATTAAAAACATCGCGGATTATGGATCCCTAGTAGGAATATGCAAATCCATTTTCTCCCAGTAACGCTGGGATTTTCTGCGCTTTCTAGCGTTTTCTCTTTGCTTTTTTCCAAAGCGTACCGTCTTTTGAGTTCTATGCTTCAAATTCTTCGGTCTGAACTTTTTGTCGATTATCCTTATCTAATTTTAAGATTAATTTATCAATTCTGTGCAATTCAGTTTTAATTAATGGGCTTCTCAGGGTTTGAAAGGTTTTTTTCGTTTTTCTACAGTCCGTATGCGTAGTCACTTTATTGTGCCGTGTTGAAAATGTTAGTTGAAATACTAATTTGACCGGGTTATGGTCGGAATAAATTTATGGTAAGGAAATTATTGGGTAAGGGAGAATGAAGTCTTTTATTATTGCAAGATCTAAAATGGTTGCTGAGTTAAAACCAAATCTTAGTGGGGTAAGAATTTCCATTCCCATTACTTGAGTGAATCTAACTAATTTTTTCCTTGTCGTTTAGGGATGACGAATATTTCGCGAACTGTTATTTTCTGCGCAATATTAAAAAATCACTAATACCAGTGATGAATACTACTGTGAAAAAGGTGTGATACAATCATTTGTATAAAATGTACGCAAAGCGCTTTTTTTATTTTAATTTCTTTTCCTAATTTAATTTTGCGAGGTTTTAGTTCTATATACTGTCAATAGATGGCGCCATCAAAAGCGTGAACTACCTTCCCCACACAGGGGGTCGTCATTACAACCCACCCAGAGGAAACAGTCTTCCAGATAAGCAGGTCACGCTTCACCGCGCAGATAACAATACTCCAACTCGTCTGGTATTATATCACAATTCGCACTCCCCCCCCCATCGCGGTTTAAGACGTCTTTCTGTGAATCATCCCTCCTGTTGTGATATGCGTTCTCGAATGATAACATTGCTTTTGTAATTCAAAGCTCCGTCGGGAACTCAAAGGAGCAAGTATTCGTTTTTCTCTTTGATTGACAGAATTGCGGTAATTGTATAAAAAGAGAATAGTGGCGGTAAAGATCCCATACTGTGATCGCAACGAAAACTGCGACTGTGATATGGTAGTATGGCTTCTGTGGTTGATTAATATTGATTGTGATTGTGACCCGTCTCTTTCTACAAGAATTTTTGTTGGCGCCATCTGTTGACAATACAAGAACTAAACATTAAAACTTAATAGAAAGTATTAAACAATAAGTAGAAGTAATAACAGTTTTTTTATTTTAATTTTTTAGAACAATTTACTTATACTTAATAAGACTTTTTGAAAATTAAAAGTGTGATTGAAATAACAGTTATTTGGAATAGATATTTAAAAATAGCAATAGCAAAACTATTTGTTACTCAAAAAATCGTGGATTATACATCCCTACAGTCGTTGTGTTTATTGGTGATCCCCAATGTTGATGCTGGGCTTTAAAATCACAACAAATGATGGTGTTTGGACCAAGTGGAATTAAAGTTTTCAGGTCTAATATATAAAGAGTTTATCTGCATCCGGGGGAATATAAATCGAGGTTGCAGTAAAGGGGTCTTTGTTTACAAGATTTAGTGAGTTAGAGGTAACAAAATGGAATCGCGGGGTTGGAATATGTTGGTTGGGCAAAGATTTTTTTAATCAAAATGCCGGTTCCTCCGCCATGGGTTGGAGCGTTGCCTGTCTGTACTGTACACGTCATAGTTGGGTATAGAGAAATTAATTGCCGGTCTCATCTTAGTCTCCTGAATTAGAAAAATATCGGGGGAGTGCTCTTCTAAGAAATATCGGATATCTGCACTTCGATTTCTTACATTGTTAGCTTCGATTGTTAGCATTCCAAAAGACGATATTCAGGCAATGAAGGGTTTGATTTTATTTTTACGGTTTGCACTATTGAACATTACTGACCGAATTTGCTACTGTGCCTAAGACTTTTATTTAACGATTGATCATATATTCAATTGTCTCTAACTGTGGAATTTCTGCTACTGCCTTAATTAAATTTTGTATTTTTGGAGCATCGTACATCGTTGTCCTCTCCACATTTGAAACATCTTGTCTAAAGACCAAAATTAGTACTATAATGATTGTGCATGTTGTAATTCCAACCTTGTTTATCTCCCGGAGAATTTCTGTAATTTTCTTCAAACACGGGACGTGAGTTAGGTCGAAAAATTTGTTTCATGGCCGTTTTTCTTAAGTTCAATGATAAAGATTGGCATAGGAGGACTTCCTTCTTATGTTCTTTAAATAACCTACATGTAATAAATTGAATTTCCTGGAGAGCTATAGCGAGTTGAGATTTAATGTCTTCTTTGTCCTTTCTAGAATACAAACCGTTAATTACTACCTAAATGGCCTTCCTCTCTGTGGCCTAATGACGTAAAATTCTATCTTTTCCCTTCTCCCGAATGTTTGCACATCTCAATGCTCGTCTGCCATCTTCGGGTAAACTTTAATATATTTATTTGTCAATGCGATGTTTACTTTGTAAAATTTATTATTTAGTTTCCGTAGTGAAACCCAGCGTTCATCATTCATATCTTTTAATAATAATGAATAAATTGGTACGAAACGCAATAATCGCAGTTATGCAAGGTTGCTCCTGAATTAAAAATGATGCATCTAACAATACATTCTGCCGTTTCAGTTTTGTTAGATGAGCTTTTGTTTTGCTGTTTGTTGGATGCCATATTGGCATAGGATGAATGTTTCTGGTCACTGCTAGCCGATTAGACTGCTTCGATAGCGAACATCGTTGATAATTTTCCTTATTTTTTTGTGTGTGATTATTGATAAGTCAGCTTCATTTATGTTAGAAATACATTGAACCTACCATTTAATCTTTATGCATTCATTTTAATAGGTTTTGCCTTTTTTATAAATATAAGTCTAGACGATTAACTTGTGTGTTATATTTTATCTTGATAATAATGTGTATCATCAAAGGCATTGATTAATACTTGATGTTTCGCATAAATTTTGTATCCTCTCTTTCTTTCCTTATCACAAATTGGCAGACCTCACTTATGCTTGATAACTGAGACTTTAGTATAATAATTATTTCAGACAATTAAGTATGAAAATCTGTTTATCAAAAAATAAAAAATGAAATTTTCATTTCATTAAAAGAAGCCAGTTAAATTTTACAATTTTTTTTTGAAAATCCCAAGCTGTTATCAATTGTCAATTTTTAGCGCATCAGTGATATTATGGGTGGAAGTCCATCTGGATCCTGTGGGGTTATTGCTGGAGTACTGCAAGAACTGGTGACTGTAAAGAGTACCTACTGCTGTTGAGAGATCTCTGGATGTGATAATTTTTCTTTACTTGCTCTGAAAGGGAAGTGACATGCCGTTTGGAACTGCTCTTCAGGATTTAGAAATGCGTTGGGAGGAATGGGGCGGGGGGTAAGGGTCTGAAACAGTTAGCAAGGATAGCTATTCCAATTTTTTTTTTTTTTAAATTAAAGTTACAATTATAAAAGAATCTTCCGGGGTCTTTTGCTTTTCGGATCGGGTGAAATAATTTTCAAGTTGCTGAATGGCTTCATTATCAATTTTATCAAGATTATGATAGAATTTTGCTGAGATTTTTTTGATAAATTCCTTTAAAGGTCCAAATTCCTTTTTGCATTTCTTATATCTTCATTTCGCATATACCATCCAGCCTTGCATATTAGACGGATTATATTATTTTCTAGAATTTCAAGCATTCTGATATTTGAGTTGGCTGCGGCCCCCCAGATGGGGCATCCGTAAGTAATTATCGGACTTAAGATCGCAGTGTAGACAAGCAATTTATATGTTCACCTCTGTTGCTTTATGACAATCTATTCTGATGTTTCTAAAAGAATGCAGTAGTTTGTTTAAATCATTTTCTAAGCCCGAGTTTAGTAACATTTGTTCTTGTTTGATTAAAGAACTATATTTTTAAGATAATGTTCAGCTGTTTCATCTTGTAGCAGATTATTCAGATTTCCACTAGGTAACAATAAAGGATATGAAATCACATATTATCAAACTGAACCCAAGATATCCGGAAAGGAATTAGATTTAATGAAACTTTGTATATTGAATAACCAGCTTGACTTCCATAATAAAAAAAAAATAACTTTTTACCTGAAGTCATTATCTGAGCAAGCTTTCGTAAATAGGAAGCTAAAACATTGATGGTTCTGCACAGTATAATGTAAACTCAATTAAGTAACAGATATTTAACTAAAGCTAAATTCCTTAAAACCAATTGAGCGATAAGACTATTGCGAACACTGATAAGAGCAAATTATGATTTCTTTTAAACACGAGGCTCATGGGCATTTAATTTCACATATCCCCGACTAGCGGCGCTGCGATCGGTAATCAAACTAAAGTTAAATATCAATGCCTCCTTAGAAGTATTTTATCAGTATTATTTTATCTAACCAATATACTCTGAAAAGAAAATTTTCTTGCGAAAACACCTGCAAAGAATTTGAGTAAATAAACGTACCATATCTACTTTTTGCCTCTTCCGAATTCAAAATAATTGAATAAGAAACATAATTTTGGATCACAAATTTATGCCAATCACAAATGCCTAACTTTCTCGAAATTAATACATTTTGGAAGAGTAACAATAAATTATACTTCTGTAGCGTAACATGAAATCTGAGGGAAGATAATTTATTAATTGTCTTTACATAAAATTCCTTTGGTTTATATACATAGTTCGTTCACTTTCGAAAAAATTCTCGTTTTTTTTAAATTTTCGCTTAGAGACAAATATTTCTAGCTTTTGCAATATAATATAATAAATGTAAAGTTGCATACAAATGCAAGCACAGAACAAAGCACAGAACAAAATTTTAGGAGCGCCTAGCCCCCGCAGGGGGCGTTATCTCCAATATTGCGAAAGCTGGTGTTGGCTTGGCGTTTTGTAGGCTTCCATGAACTGTCAGAGTCTTATGAGGTCTGGTAAGGAACTGATCAGTGGGCTGGGCATCCCAAAAAGCAGTGCTGGTCGTCGTCCAATGGCGGCAAGGCTTCAGAGCAGGAGGTGGAGAGTTGGCTTTGCATGGCTGTGTATGAAGGAAAGAGGAGGTGCGTGGGTACAGGGGGAGAAAGCTGTTTCTGATTCGCTGCCGGTCTGGGAAAGAATTCAGGTGAGAGATTGAATATGCAACTTGGCTGAGAGGGAAGGGTTGAATGTAAACAATGGGGGGGGGGCCGTCTTCTAATTAATGCAGCAGTCTAGGAAATTAGAATATTCCTATGGCGTTTGATTTTTATGTCTGGCTTGTATTTGTGAATGCACTTTATGGCTTCGTTGTCGCTATTATCAAAGGATTTATAGAAGTTGATTGCCAGCTTTTTAATGAATTCCTTAAATGAAGGGAAGTTGAGTGCTTTTCTTACATCTGTAGCTCTCATATACCAAGTTGCGTGGCAAATCTGGGCTATGATAATGTTTTGCTGACTTTCAAGAATTTTAATATTTGATTTGGCTGCATATCCCCAGACCGGGGCAGCGTAGGTTAGTATTGGTCTAAGGTAGGCAGTGTAGATAAGCATTTTGTTATCTCTATGTATTTTGGAGTTCCGAGAAATTAGGGGGTAAAATTTTCTGGCTGCGTTTCGGAACTTCTTTTTGGTGTATAAAAAGTGGGGCTTCCAAGTGAGTTTCCTATCAAGAATTACGCCTAAATATTTGCATTCCTGAGACCAGGGAATTTGGATGTTATTAATTTTTAGCTGGGGGAAATTTAGGTTTTTAATGTTTTTGCAAAACATAATGGCTTCCGTTTTCCCGGCATTTATAGCTATCTTCCATTTGTGGAACCAGTCTTCAATTGTGGCGAGGTGCCTGTTGAGTGCTAGCTGGATGTAATTTGGATTTTTGTTTTGAGCTAAGATTGCAGTATCATCCGCGTACATACAGAGCAGAGTATTAAACTGTTTTGGGATGTCGTTAATGTAGCAGGAGAATAGAACAGGACCCACCTTGGAACCCTGAGCTACACCTGCTTGTATGATTTTTTGTTCTGAAAGTTCATCCTTAACTCTGACTCTGAAGCTCCTGTTTGTGAGGTATGAGTCATAGTACTGTGGTGTGTTAAGAGTGATAAGTTTATGTATTAAACCATCTTTCCAAACCCTATCGAATGCTTTTTGGATATCTAGGAAGACAGCTCCAGTTTTCTGTTTCTTAGTGAATCCCTCAGTAATATATTCAGTTACTCGTACTAGTTGGTGGGTGGTTGAAAGATTGGGCCTAAAGCCAAATTGCTCGGGGCAGAGGAGATTGTTTTCATTGAGGTGGTCATTGAATCTTGTCAGGATTACTTGCTCAGCAATTTTGCTTAGTGAGGAGAGTAATGAAATGGGTCTATAACTGGCTGGGAGGGTGGGATCCTTCCCAGGTTTAAGAATCGGAATGACTACAGCCGTCTTCCATCTCGTGGGGAAGTGTCCGATTAAGAGTATTCTTTGGATAATAAATGTTAAAATTATTGTGATGTTGGGGGGGAAATTTTTAATAATTTTGTTAGATATGTTATCTGCTCCTGGAGCCTTGTTGTTTTTTAATTTTTTGATATGACTGATGATTTCAGAGGGGAGGGGGAGGTCTTTATTAGTGCATCTGGTGGGAATTGTATTTCTAAGGCCCTCAACTGAGTTTTTGACTAGCCTTTCAGTTTCTTGATGATGTAGTTCGTTTAATGTAAATTGGGTCTCCAGACTGTTGGCTAGGCAATTAGCTTTGTCATTATCTGTTAGAGCAATTTTATGGTGCCCACAAAGGGCGGGGATGTTTTTGTGCTTTTTTTGGAATGGCTTAACAAATTTCCAAAGAGAGTTATCAAATGTGCTAATATTTATAAGCTTGTTGTTTAGGCTATTTTGTTCTATAGAGTAATTAAGTTTTTTAATTTGCTTATTAAGTCTGTTCATGTTAGTTTTGTAAACTGGGTTCCTGGTGGTTTGATACATTTTTCTGGCTAGGTTCCTCTGGTTACTAAGTTGTCCGATTTTTTCATTTGAGTTGGGTTTATTAATTTTTTGCTTCGTGGTATTTTTCTGTACTGAGTTTAAAATAAAGTTTTCAAAGTTTTCTGTAAGTTTGTCGAGAGCATCTGGGGTGTTGATATTCAAAATACTACAGTTAAAATCATGTGCGAGTGAATTAACAAGTTTTTTCCAGAGAATTTGGGTGTTGCCACTGCAATCTGGGAGGGTGTACCTAAGGTAGAATGTAAGGATTACCGGGTTATGATCTGAACTCATTTCTGGGAGGGAATTTATGTCATAAGGGAAAAGAAAGTCTCGTACAATGGCGAGGTCTATTGTGGTAGCAGAATTAAAACCATATCTAGTGGGTGAGTTTGGAAAAAGAATTTTTTGAAACAGTTTATATAAAAAATTTATTTTTTAAACTGGTGGTATAGTTTTTTTCCATATAGTATTGGTTCATAAATGGAATTAAATTTAAAGCAGCTCATAAACAATTCGCATGAAACTTATTTTCATAGACGGATGACTTTGCTTTTTATAGCAATTTTAAAATTTTATTTCAAAAAGATGTCGGCAAATTCATTATTAGCAACAAATTCAGCATTAGCATTAACAGCATGGACTGCACAACAAGAATCTCGATCCCAAGAATTCCATTTCTATTCTTTCTCGTGTTCCTTTATTTATGATGCCAAAACAATTTATTACCATACTCTTACTTAATATTGTGAAAGAAATGAGGTCCAAGGTGTCACGATGAGCAAATAAATAAATTGCTCTTATTATGAACATATATCGAAAGTTTTTTCTTTCTTCCTCTTAAGGTGGTCGTCTAAAGCTTATAAATCACCAAAATCATATCAGTACCGCTAATATGTATTGTTGAATTCTAAAATTTTGTCAAAATGGTCCGACATATCACTATAAGTAATGTGTGAAACTCCAAAATTCTCAAAATGCTCTTAATATTTTTAAAAAATCAAAAAACCCAAAATATTCATTTAATTTCGTTAATTTGTTTTAATACGTAACGGTGAAGATAGATGGCGCCCAAAGTGCTGGTCAGATATGCTCTTGGACTCTTTCATAGTAATAAAAGCTAATTTTGTTCATTTTTGAAGAAAATAAATATGCATGAAGAGTTTTAATAATAGTTTCTCAACGGTTAAAGATTCTTTTTAATGAAAAAACTTCTAATTTTTTTGAAAACCGATATTTTGTCCTGTGTGTATAGTAATTCGGCAACCCTATGCGGAAAACCTTTGAATACAACGATTGGGTCTCTTTAGAACGTGAAGAGTTCCTCCCTCCCTGCTGCCTCGTAATTGCATTCTTCTTTCCAAGGTCGAAAGTAAGCTAAACGGATCCCCTACGGGTGGAAGTTTTATTGCAGTTTTTTTTTTCTGCTGTAGAGAAGGGGATTCTTTCGTTTCTGCTGCTGCACTGCGATTAACCAGATTTCTTTTGTAGCGCTCTTATTATATACAGTGGCGGACTGGCGAGGTTGCCAGCTTGCCCGATGGCAAGTGGG